>BJBW01000200.1:0-59589 GCA_004320125.1 Scolopax mira
ATACTTAATGGGCAGCAGATAAAGAAGACAGAGTCAGAGACTTCTCACTAGTATCCAGTGACAGGATACAAGAGGCAATGGGCACAAATAGAAATACAGGAAACTCTGTTTAAAACATATGTAAGAAGAGTGGTAGCAAGGAGGTAAGGAGTAAGGATGGTCAAACACTAGCACAGGTTGCTCAGAGACACCGTGGAGTCTTCTTGCTTGGAAATATTCAAAACCTGACCGGACAACATCTAGGTGTCCGTTCTTTGAACAGGGGGTGAAACTAGACTGTCTCAACACATCCCTTTCCAATCACTGATTCTGTAAAAAAATCATCTCATCTACCTTGAAAACACCGTTTCATATCTAAATAATTTGGAATATCAATTTACATTTTACTAGTCTTCCCTTTCTTAGTATCTTTTTCAAATATTATCTTTTGATTTGTATGTCCAGCTAAGTCTCTTTTTTCAAAGCATAGAACTTCTCTGTCTCCAAAACCTACAGTTAACAGAAGGGGGGAAAAAACTCTACTAATCATACAGCAGTACGTAAGAGTATCTCACTTCTTGCCTACCCAAGTAAACAGATTTATTGGGTAATATTAGATTAAAGATGTACCGCTACAGGTTTGGCTTTGAAAGTCCCATGTGACCAGTCTAATTTTTTTTTCCAAGCAACAATGAACAAGTATAATTTGTAGGACACCTCCCCTCCCCAAAAAATTCAAAATACAAATCCACAACTCAATGCCGTCCCTCATTTTGTCAGCTGACTGTTTCAGAAAGGAACATCAATCATATGGTCAACAAAATTCTGCTTTGGCAGGGGGAGTGGACTAGATGATCTCTGAAGGTCCCTTCCAATCTCTACAATTCAGTGATTGTAGAGATTATACTTATAACTGTGAAAATACTTATAACCCAAAGTCTAGCAGCTTAACTGGTGACTATGCTAATCAGAAACTAACTGCATACTGAGTGACTTGCTTTCATCAATACAAAGCTTCCATGTGACCTAACATAAATCTCTTGGAAGTTCCCTTATCCTCTTTTCTTCAAGGGTTAATTTATCAATAATCTCCATTAAGTGATGATGATTTTAAATAGTTTCATCTCAACAGCAGATGTTCTTTGCAAAACCACTATTCAAAGTTGTACCTTTTATAACTATGTACTTGTATTTCCAGTTCTGATATTTTTGTAGCAGAAATCAGTTCACAACCATAAGCCACAAGTTTTATCCATTTATCTTCTATCTGTGATTTTTCTTTCACAGTGCTTTAAGAGCATTTCTGACAACATACCAATATGTAAGACTGTCCTCCTCTGTAGATTAATCTTAACAGATGACTCAATCATTTGGAAATACACAATTCATTACTGCTGTTGAAACGCTGTCCACAGAGCCTGTAAGGATCTAAAATGGGCAATCCTATCTTGGGAGAGCTTCAATGTCCATGTCAAACTTGAGGAAAATTACATAATCTACTTTTTATAATCTTGTTTTTTCCTCTCATTAACCAACATTCACCACATGCACCTTCTCTTAGTTCATGTTCTGAACTGCTGCATGAAGCTGCATGGAGCAGCTTTTTTGAATCTCTATCACTGCCGCTATGTCTGTTTTTCTTACCCACAAGTCAAGTTCTACAAAAAACATTGAGCTTTTCTTTACTTGAACACACACGCGCACACACGCATATGCACACAGTCAATCCCAGCTCGTTATCAACTAAATTTGCATTTTAAACTGTAATTTCTTTTCAGCCAGGGAAGTACTCAAGTATTAAAAAATGGTTTACTCTTTGTGTCATATTTGTCACTAGTACCAATCTAGATAAAATGCATAAGATAGGTTTCAAAGTTAGTTTCTAAAACAGAGGATGACAAACTCCATCGAATTAAGTCCTTAATGCATCCTCATTGACAGGAAGATAAAGATCCTTCTGAGATTCCTGCTTGCTCACTTGATTCATATCATTCCATTCCTATATTTTATCAAATATAAATTCTTCTATCTCATGATAGAATAATTACTTCAGGGCTTTCAGAGGAGTATAATGCCTAAAGTTCTTGAGAAATCCACACAGCATGTGTCAACTGGTTCACAAACCCATTTTTATGCACAGTACACATCCTTCAAGTAATTCAACAGAAGTGCAGAAAAAGACTTCTAGTGTAATATTGCATTGTTTTGTCCCCAATGTTTATCTATGTGTTTTCTAATGCTTCCATTCTATTTTTCTAGCTTCTATCCCATTTTGATGGTTAAGAAATCAGGTATGAATAATAAGCAATTCTAAATATCAGCAAAGCCTTTTTCTAACATTTTTATAATTTTCCATCACCAGTTTGTTTGACAAAATTAAAAGTTTGGCAAATTCCATATTAAAATTTTTTGGGGGTGCTTACTGTAAGTTCCTGGCAATTAATTACTATCTCTTATATTGATTTCTATACCTCTTCTACTGACATTTCAGTTTGAGACACTTCCTCTGACTCATCCACATTGACTCATCTTGTAGTAAACAGTGATGCAATTAATTCATTTAGCCTTTTTGCTATGATACTACATTCTTCAAGAGCTCCTGTTAAGCCTTAGTCATCTAATTGCCCCTATGGACTGGGAAAAAACCTCACCTGAAAGGTCTTATTATTTTACATATAATTTGCTATAACATGCTTTTCTAAGTATTCTTCATTTTGATACAACTTCCACTTTCTGAACAACTTCTTACTTACAATAATCTCTAATCTGCTATTAATCTGTGCTTAAGTACACTGTAAGGAGCTTTGAAACTTTCTATTGGATTTTTTGGACTAATGGTATACTTTCTCTTAGCTTTTTGTATCTTTGCATTAAAGCAATTTCACTAGCACTATCAAACATCATCTTTTAACTGCTCCTCTTTTCTTTATTTTTGATCTTCTCCAGCTCATCACAGATGCTATAACTATCCTTATCATGTGGCTAAGAATTTTATCAGAACAGTGTAGTTTACCTACTTAGTTACTGATTTTCAGTGCACAGAAATTCTTTTAATTATTGTTCCAACAAATGTATTTATCTCATTAGTCTAAGTCTTTAATACAGGGCAAAGCATAACCCACTATCACTTATAAAAATAAGTACACTTGAAGTAAGTGCCCATGATGGTCAAGTCAACAAAGCTTCTAATACTTCTATTATGTCAATAACCTCATTTAAAATACACATGCCAGTTTCTCTTTTATTTTTTAGATATGTAGAAACAAGCATGTGTGTGCAACTCCTAATTTCCTATTATCTATGTCTTATTTATGTGAATGTTCTTTGTTGATGTTATACCGGTATTTTGTTAATTTCTCTCCTGCTTTGTACCTGAGAACATGGATTTCAGGATTTTACTACTACACAACAAACCAAACCAAATTGTCTAATTTCATACACATTTTTTCTTCAACTTTTAGTTGAAAAAGTCCCTGTTTAAAAAAAAATAAAAATAAAAATTTCTAAGTCAGTAATACAACTTTCAAGTTCATCCTAGTCTCCTTCTCTGTATCATTTGCCTAAAAATGCATCAAGACCATGCATCTCTGCTATGACAAGAGCTACCTCAGGTAGTACTCAAAGGGACTTCAGATAGCAGCCTGTCAGTTTTTTTACTGATGAAATCTTTCAAGCTTAATCACTCACTGCTGAGTAAGTTATACTGCGACTCCGTAGCACAGTACAGAGAGATGAGGCATCTCACACTATGTATTTCCAAAATAGGGAACTTACTTCAGTCTATGCTACAATTGGTAAAGGTGTTCAGGATTAGAAACACCAAAAAAAAAAGCTCTTCAGTGTAGTACTTTGCTGTTCATATTATGCAAGGATTGATGCTGAGGCTGGAAGTCAAGGGAGTGAAAATCACTAATAAACAAATTTCACTTTGGAGTCTCAAAAGGCAGCATAGGTATCTTAAACACAACACTACTAAAACTAATTTAGCTCCGTTGAGAGGCCAGTCTATTATACTACACCCACATTTTCTATCTGGGGATATTATGAACAAATTTCTCCATGTATTTCTATAAGTACTTGCTGTTCTAGTGTTAAAATACACTAATTAAAACTAAATTTACCACTTAACACATCTTAAAGTTTTAAATTGAGATTATGTATTATTCTGTTAATGGTGTCATGACACAATTAACAGTAGGAAGATCATCATGAATATAGTATCTTTTGGATCTGCCTGCACAAAGCTTTTGACCATGTGGCTTGAATATATAATTTTACTGTGATTCAACAAAAATTTTTAAAAAAATATTATTCAGAAGATTAATGAGGATGATGTTTCTACCAAAAGCTATTGCTGAAATATCTATGTCTGGAAGCAAACAGCTAGAAAATAGTATACCTGATGATAGAAGTCACACTTCACAAGTTATCACCTAAACAGCAAGCTGCTTTGTAAACGGGCACACTTTTTTTGAATATATAGCTATACATTCAATGTTTGCACAGGGCAACCAATGTAATACTAAACAACATGAAAAAAGTGAATCTACATGTTAAACAGGATATGTTTTGACTAGAGCCGGGAATTGTATTTGACAAATTTTCTTTCCTCCATTATGCATTATATACCTTCTGACATACATGTATACACAAGTTATTAATAAAAAAAAAAATTATTATATGAAACCCCTTGCAAAAAACTATTCTAGAAGATTTATTTCAAATACTTTCTAAATCTGACATATTACTCAAAGTGTATGAAGCATGTTCTTGGAGAAATATAAAACTAACATGGAAATTATAATTCAGCAGATTATGATTTGAATCTGATATTCACATAATGAGATATACACGTACCAGTATTTCAGAATTAACTATTTTAAGTAGAATAGCAAGAGCTAAAGTTTTCCAGGGATGGCATCAAAGAAACTAGTCATTCATAATGAATATTATGAAAAGAGTATCTTGCTTAAATATGAAAGATTGCTTCTTCATCAACAAGTAAAGAAATGATCAGCTACATCCCAAAAGCTTTTGATAAACAAGTATTGTTTATCAAAATACAATTTTGATAAACTAGTATTGATAAACAAGTCAATATCATAATCCAAAAGTTGACAATTACATTTGTTCCTAGGTGGAGCATTTATCAGAAGCATCAGAAGTGCTAATTTAAAAGAAAACTGAACTGTCATCAGAAACTTTTCTGGCTATAAAATTAAATAAAGTTTGCAAAACAGAATTGATTCATTTCAATACACCAAGCAGATATGTGTTTATAAGGCTTTAAACATCCCTGAGTAATATGCTAGGAAAAGACATTACTATATTTTAAAAAGCACAAATAACCTCAAAGTTACATGACAGAATTATAATCAGAGATTTTGAATCATGAATACATGTTCTACTGTTTGTCTTGGTATAAAGTTGATGAGTGAACAATGGCATTCTCTACCTAAGATACTGGTTTCTCAAAACAAAACAAGCACTGAAATTTAATATAAAATTCTAAGGCCATAAAAAGACAAAGGAGCAAAATATATATGAGGCAGTTATCAATGACAAACACATAATGCTCCCTGTACAGAAAAGTCAGTTCTTCAGTCAACTAACTGAAATATTGAAGCCAGCAGAATCATTGTTCTCCCAGGATCACTAGGCACACAGTAAAAATGAACACTAATATGATCTAGAGAAATAATCAAGATTTGCTATGAAAAATGAGAAATCCCAAAATACCACTGACATAGAAGAAAGTTCAGAGCCTTATATCTCCCACTAACACGATAAGAAAACTCTAGCATTACCAGCAAAATTGTTCCAGGCATTGGCACCAAAACGTTACCAAGTACAGAATGCTCAGAAATAAAATTATGACCTTCTAAAAACAAAATACAATCATTTTACCAATATTAAAAATTCTTTATCTGAAACTAAGCAGTTCTTTTTAAAAACAAGTTGATTTTCCAGAAATGTTACTTTATAAGTTATTACATTTTTCTTTAATTGATTCTAGTCTGTTACTGACATAAAACTTTGCACGAGCATCAGAAAAGTTATTTATAAATAAGAAATTATAGACTATTCGTAGCACTGTGGCACTAAAGGGATTTTAGCACTTCTTCCGAGAAGCACTTTGTCACATTTTCATTGTTATTCTTTATTGTCAATAGCACTTTGCTTACCTTGCGTGGCTGAAAGTCATACTTCACACAGTGCTGGAAACCTTTGCCTTTTGACTTCAATGATGTAACTATTAAGCAGTTGCCAACAAAATGAGCAGAATACCCAACACCTTTGCTAGTGCGGAAACTGAAAAGAAAGAGTTATTAATGAAACTGGAAAAAAGGGGAATTATTTTATAATAAAATAAGGTCCAAATACTACTATAAATTGCCATGACAAAGGAAATAAATTATTATCCAGAACAGTGAACTTAGTTTCCTTTATGTCTTTTCTCCCCGGCATTTATTTGGGGAGAGCTACTAACCTTCATCACTAACTTGATTCCAGGCTACTTTACAAAAGTCAGATTTTTTTTTTTTTTTTACTAACATTCCAATATCCAAAATGGTAAATATTTCATCTGTCAGGTTAGTCCCTCAGTTTCATAATTCATCATCATTTAAAATAACACATCTGATTTAATTTGTAAAGAAAAATCAATCAGAGAACAAATGCAAGATGCCTTGCAATTTTATGGGGTTGGGAGAACAATGCAGCCTGTATGACAAACCAATTTGGATTCAAGGTAATTACTATGCACAAGAATGAGTTTATTTTCAAGACTTATGATTTAGTTAGGCTAATGATCTATGAAGCTTTAACCATCTGAGTTGTGGATCTATTTTCATTTGTCAAATTGATAAAGGACTGCAATTTTAATAAAGTAAGTTTAGTAAGGGTTTCCAGCTTACATAGTATTTGCACAGATAATGCAGAAATCTCATAAATTTCTCTACTTATTTCTGAAAACAAAGGAATTGTAAAGAGAAATTCTGGACTTCTTAAACAATGCTTTGCAAAGGCAGATGGGGGAAATTAATAAATTACATTACACAGAGCATTTTTTAAAAGTCCACAACTACAGCTATGTTACTTATTCCCTTCTGAAAAGCTAAGCACAATAAAGAAAATCCTGCCAATCATTAACATGGAGCACACTTTACACAGCTTTTAGTCTATGTTGAACACTTTCAGGAATGGGGCATCCACGACTTCCCTGGGCAACCTCACCACCCTCACAGTAAAGAATTTCTTTCTAGTATCTAATCTAAATCTCCCCTTTTCCAATTGAAAACTGTTGCCCCTTGTCCTGTCACTACCATTCCGGACAAAGAGTCCCTCTCCTGCATTAGGCTCGCTTCAGATATTGAAAGGCTGATATAAGGTCTCCCCAGAGCCTTCTCCAAGCTGAACAACCCCAGCTCTCTCAGCCTGTCTTCGTAGGGGAGGTGCTCCATCCCTCTGATCATCTTCATGGGCCTCTGCTGGACCCATTCCAACAGATCCATATCCTTCCTGTGTTGAGAACTCCAAAGCTGGACACAGTACTCCAGGTGAGGTCTCACGAGTGCAGAGGGGCAGAATCACTTCCCATGACCTGCTGGCCACACTTCTCTTGATGCAGCCCAGGATGGGGTTGACTCTCTGGGCTGCTAGTGCACATTGCTGGCTCATGTTGAGCTTCTCATCCACCAACACCCCCAAGTCCTTCTTCTCAGGGCTGCTTTCCAGCCATTCTCCGCCCAACCTGTATTTGTGCCTGGGATTGCCATGTCCCAGGTGCAGCACCCTGCACTGGGCTTGGTTGAACCCACCTTTAAAGCCTGTCCAGGTCCCTCTGGATGGCATCACCTCCCTCCAGTATGTTGACTACACCACCAAGTTTGGTGTCATCAACAAACTTGCTGAGGGTGCACTCTACCTCACTGTCCATGTCTTCAACAAAGATGTTGACCAGCACTGGTCCCAGTAAGGACCCCTGAGGAACACCTCTTCTCACTGGCTGCCAATTGTACATGGAGCCATTGACCACAACTCTTTGAGTGTGGCCATCCAGTCAGCTCCTTGTCCACTTGGTGGTCCATCCATCGAATCCATGACTTTCCAATTTTGAGACTAGGATGTCATGCGGGACAGTGTCGAACACTTTGCAAGGTCCAGGTAGATGACGTCAGTTGCTCTGCCCTTGTCCACAAGTGTGTGGCAGTATCATAAAAGGCCACTAAAATTGTCAGGCACAATTTTCCCCTGGTGAAGCCATGTTGGCTGTCTCAAATAACCTCCTTATTTTATGTTCTTTTTAAACTCATTACCAACCAGGTTGTAAAAATAACCAATGACTGAAATACAATGTCTAAGTGGTGAACTTCAACCACAAATTCTGAAATGAAACTTTTCAAGTATAAAAAAAAAAAAAGTGTGACTAATTTTGAACATTTGTATATATTCCTGTAGCCCATAGGCGACATATGTAGGTGACATAAAATAATTTCATATTTTTACAGTTTTAAATGGTTTCATTGTTGTAATATTTTCATCTCACACTTTTACTAGGTTTTTCATAGTAAGATTAAGAGTTGAAAACACATGCAAATACTAAGTTGAAATCTGATCTTACTAGCTGCTGAGATTCTACATCTTTCATGTACCCTACTATACAAATACAATCTCAATTTTAATGTGCAGAAAACCTGCATATTTAGACACCTAATTCCATCTTCTGAAACTCGGTTAAATCTGTAGGTGTACATTAATGCAGGAGAGAATCAGCCTTTCCTCACTGTCAAAAATATAACTGGTAAACCATGACCTTCTGAAAAAAAAGAAACACCTTACAAGACAGGTGGTGTGACTAGACCCTTTAGGTGGTCAGAGCTTAGATGTTCTCTTATGAGGGAATTTTTAAATCAGGTCAAAAGAAACATTCAAATTCTGAAATTCTAGAAAGCCATTTTTGTTATAAAAATGTGAAAAACAGTGACCAGGCCAAACAGAACAGGAGCGAAAACATCTATTAATGACTCCTTGAGCTCCAACTTACTGGAAGACTGGACTTAACTTACAGCCTTGATTTCAGTCACCTTATGAGTTGCAGAATACTACACTTTATGATTTCTGGTCAAACTTTATGATTTCTGGTTTTTCTCTTGGCCTTGAGGCATGGCTGGGTTTGCTCTTTCCCTTTAGCAACCTTCCTTCAGAAGCTTTCTTTTCTCCAATTCAGGCTGTGGTTTCCTCATTCTTCTATCTGCTTCTATACGTTACACAGAATTCTCTTTTCCCTCAAGCTACTGTGCTGGAAAAGAGCATTATTCCATACCACAGCCCTTTGTACAGGCTTCCACACAACCTTCCTTGCAAAAAAAAGGGCACTGTTAACAAAGCTAAAAAATCCTCTCTAAATAAACCTAAGGTGTAATGTAAGAATGAAAAGAAAAATTACATACTGTCTATCACCACTGACCTCAACAGTGAAAACTATTTATAACACTGCCATTCTCCTACATCTTTTGAAAACTATTTTTAACATGGATCATTTCAATGATTTGGCTTTCACAATGATCCCATTGGCAGCTATACCCCACAACAAAAGGAACAGTAAATAGCCTTATGGGCAAGAGCTACTCACATACGTATATAACCTGCATTACCGATATACTCACATAACCTGCATGACCACAGTACTGCATTTCGCACAATAACAGGAACGTTAAAAACCTTAAACCACAGCTTTTACAGAAAGAACAACTGAATGTATTGTAGGATAGTTTGAGACTTTGATTTACGTCTTTGGCATTTTATACCATTCAAAGAAATTTTCAACAGGTAGTTACATCTATCACAATGCTAAATTGGTTTCTTAGCAACAAAAGTCACATATACAAGCTAAAATGGTATTGGCTATCAGAATCTTATTGTGAAGGATATTGAGAAAAATACACAGATTGACTACGTTCTGACATATGGTTAGCATTATTTGATTAGAGATGTCAAATGTTTGGGGTTTTTTTAACTTACCAAGACCAAATCATGGTAAATACCATCATATTTTTACCTGTTAAAACCGTGTACAATGTTTCCCACTACTTTGAACAGAAGCTAGTAAGCATTTTGTTGTACAGTGGGAAAACTCTTTAAAAAAGAATGGCTCTTGAAGAAATGTCTACACCTTTAAACTTTTTCCTTTCTTAAACCCCCAGTTAATGGGCTGATTTTCTCACCATTATGGTCAAACCAGGGACTGTTCACAAAATTTTAGGTACTGAATTGTCCTTAAATGTGTAATTTCAGCACATGAAGACAAGAAAGGAATGAAATAATGAAAGAATAGTTCATTTCAGGACTCTTCATTTTGGAATAGAATGAATGATTTTCTAAACACGAAGCTTAGCCAATTTCCCCCCCAATGAATTAGCATTCTAATACAACAGTAGTTGATAAACCAAGAATTCAAGTATGTTCTCTTTACCTCAACATTATAATAGACACATTATGTTAATTTTCATATTTTATTTCTTGCTAAAGGTAAAGTAGGCTAGGACTGGTCTCTAGGATACTGCACTGAAATACTCTTACCAATTACCTGCACATGCAAAACTCGCCACATCCAAAGATGAAATGCAGAGAGACAACAAACAGCACTATCAACACCCATATGGTTTTATGAGCCATTAACTACCTCCCATAGCAGCTGGTAGACAATTTTACTACAGATCATTCATAAAACCCATACAGTTATGTTTCATTTTAGCTAGTTTCTCAAAGCAGCTACTGGATGTTATTACAATTCAATAGCAGGTAAGCATTATTCCATCCACTGCTGAAACTGTTTAGTGATTCCAGTTTCTTTAGCTTCGGATTTTACGAGCAATTTAACATATGATTACAGTACTGAGATTGAGATGATTTTAATTCATTCTAGCATAAAGAAAGAAAAAACACATTTCTTTTCTAGTAACTTTGGAATTCCATTATGTGCTCTTGCAACTGTTCTGAATTATATCTATTATTATCACTAGCTCTAGAGAAAGACTGCAAAGGCTAGACAGCTTGCTCTATGGGTTTTCGGATGTTTTTATTTCTCATCTCTACATCAGTAAAAATAAAATTAGGAATGCTTTTTCAGAAGTTTAAGCCATTCTTCCATTAAATAGTTGTGGAAGCAGGACATTTTAAGGACAAAAAGGAAGAATTACGACAATCCAGCATTAGTTCACCCTCTAATTCCTTGATTAAAAACCTTAATTCCTTAATTCAAAAACCAAAAAGCAAAAAACACCATAGCACCAAAAAAAACCCAAAACCCAAACAAACAAAAAACACAACAAAAAAACCTACAAACTACAAAAACCCACAATCTTAATATCTGGATTTATGTTAACTAAGGAAAGAAGTAATGACACCACATCTCCTTTTTCAGCAGAAACAACTACAGAGGTTTAGAGGATGGAGTCTTCCCAGTTGAATGTGCTTAAGGTTAGCCCTATATTCCTAAATTTGCCTTTATAACGAAGAATCTACACCTCATTTTTGAGGGAACATTTTTAATGGTTTAGTAAACTGTGATTTTTACTATTATATTGTGTCTTATTATAATAGTTAAAATGACCTTGGTATTACGTGTTTAAAAGTTTGAATTTTCCTGTTTTGCTGTCTACCCACTCAGATCTCAGATTAAATCTATCAACATCAAATTTTGCATAAATTCTGAAAACAAAATTCAAAAACATCCTTAATTTCATCATTTTTAATTTTTGTTTCTTGGAAGGTTTAATTATGAAATTTGTTTTTCAGAGCACCGTTCACTCCAGAGCGTACTTTGAATAGTATCAATTTTTTCTATGGTCTCTTAAAAGAAGTAGCAATTCTTAACTGCAAATGTTACTCCAGTAATGCTTTTGTCAAGATTTAAGGAAGTAATCACATCACCTTTACTCTCTTCTCTGTTCAGACTATCCTTGAGAAGACCACATAAGCTCTTTCAGCTTGAGCTTTATCCTTATTGTTATTTATCATCCATACAATGTCAAAGAAATTTTCTTCCATGACTGTTACACTCATATTTTAATTGGTAAGAAAGCTTCAATGTTGTTTCAATACACAAGTATCAATAGACTATCACTTAGCTGCCCAACATTATCCTCAGATAATTAAAATTATTTTTTAAAAAACAAAACAATTTGAATTACAATTCTTGAAGAAGCACCTAACATTTAGTTAATTACAGAACAGTAGCAGTTTTCCCTCACATCTAGCGCATGTGAAAGCATTTCTTTGCTTCTCCATTTTTAAGCATTATTTTTCACATGATGGTCAAGCTGATGTAACAGCTTTCTCAAACAAGAAAGGCCTCTGGTCCCTTCTTTCTGCACTCAAAGCTTAGCTCATTCCTCAGAAGGCAATTTGAAACAGTTTGAAACAGTCAGCATGAACTTGCAAATTGGAAACCATCCATGATCAAACTGGTAGCCTGCTATTATGAGATGGCTGGCCTGGAGGATGGAGACAAAAGCTGTAGATGTTTATCCTGACTTTCTAGTAAGACCTTTCAACATCATGATAACCTCAATGAAAAAATCATGAAGAATGAGCTACATAAGTGGATGGTGAGGTTGTCTGAAAACTGAGCTCTTGGGCTAAAAGCATTGTCATCAGTGGCATGAGTCAGTTGGAGGCCAGTTACTACTGGAGTACCACAGGGATCAATACTGGGTCCAAGCCTGTTCAGCTTCCTCAATAATAACCTGAATGGTGAAACAGACTGCACCTTCAGCAAGCTTACAGATGATACAAAATTGAAAGCAGTGGCTGATACATCAGATTAGCATGCAGTCATTCCGAAACCCCATATCAGGTTAGGGAAACAGACCAACAAGGATTTCATGAAGATCAACAATGGGAAGCGTGAAGGAGGCGGGACGTGATCGTCCCCATGTACTCGGCACTGGTGAGACCCCCATCTCGAGTATTGTGTCCAGTTTTGGGCCCCCTACCACAAGAAAGACAGTGAGGTGCTGGAGCAGATTTGGAGAAGGGCAACGAAGCTGGTGAGGGGTCTGGGGCACAAGTCTTATGAGGAGAGGCTGAGGGAGCTGGGGTTGTTCAGTCTGGGGAAGAAAAGACTGAGGGGAGACCTCATCGCTCTCTACAGCTACCTGAAAGGAGGCTGTAGAGAGGTGGGGGTCGGTCTCTTCTCCCAAGTTACAGATGATAGGACAAGGGGTAATGGCCGCAAGCTGCGCCGGGGAGGTTCAGGTTAGATATTAGGAAATATTTCTATACTGAAAGGGTTGTCAGGCATTGGAATGGGCTGTCCAGGGAGGTGGTTGAGGCACCATCCCTGGAGGTATTCAACAGGGGAGTTGACGTGGTGCTCGGGGATATGGATTAGTGTTGGGTGGTGTTTTGTGTGGTATGGGTTGTAGTGTGGTTTGGGTTTTTTTTGTTGGTTTTTTTTTTCTTCTCATTGGTTGGACTAGATGATCTTAAAAGGTCCCTTCCAACCTAGGTGATTCTGTGATTCTGTCCTGCCCCTGAGGAGGAACTGCCCCAAGCACTAGCATATGCTGGGAACTGACCATCTGGAAATCAGCTTTGCAGAAAGGGACTTGGTGGTCTGGGTAGACAGTAAGTTGACCGTGAGCCATAATTTGCCCTCATGGCAAAGGCAGCCAATAGGATGCTGGACTGCATTAGGAAAAGCACTGCCAGCTGTGCTGGTCTGAAGTAAACCAGACATTTTTCAGACAGTGTCTACTTCTAGCAGATAACGTGTGATGTTTATAGTTAGTACCAAGGAATGATATGCAGAGAGGTTCTTGCTTATACTTATTGTCAGAACAACCAAGGTCAGATAACACTGTTATGTGTCAAGTTGGAGAGTTGTAAGAGTGTAGAAGTGTTGCATCTGCAGGGAAGAGCAGACAGGACAGGTGACCCAAAACTGACCAGCGGGGTATTCCATCCCATCTGCATCATGCGCAGTATAAAAGCTGAGGGATCAAAGGCATCAGCCTCTTTCTTCAGTGGCCGGCATCCAAGAAGGACTCTGTCTGTTTGTCTTCCTTTGATCCCAATCCATGTGTTCCTGAATCCAGTTTCAGAATCCAGTTCCTGTCCATCACTGAATCCAGTCTGGGACTTCCCCAGTGCTTGCCGGTGATATGATTGTCACCGCAGGACCTTGATACTGCCTCTATATATACTGTATATATTTCATTATTTTCGTATTATATTTTATTTTTAGTATTAATATTTCATTACAGCATCTTAGTTTCTTCAACCCATAAGTCTCTATCTCTCTTATATACATGATGGGTGGAGAGTAAAGACTGAGCCAGAGATTTCTCAGTGATATCCACTGAAGGGACAAGACGCAATGGACAAATATTGAAATTTATGAACTTTTTCATTGCGAGTGTGGTCAAAGACTGGTATAAGGTTCCAGGTGAGGTTGTGAGGTCTCCATTTGTGAACAACCTGACTGAAGAAGGTCCTGAGGAACCTGTTCTATCTGATGTTACTTTCAGCACTTCTGCTTCAAATCAGTCATCTCTGAAGTTGTGCATGCTACTATTAAGTCATTGCTTTTAAAATAAGACAGATGACTTTTAAGAAGAAACTACGAAGAAAGAGTGAATTTATATGACACATTTTTCACCCAGAAAAAAAGGTATTACATGCCCAAACAGCACTCTGAAAGAGAACAAATTTTTGCTTTGGTATCTTCCTCTTAGTGGTGCGTGATTCATACTTTCATGTGGCAAAGTCTAAAATTTGCACTAAAAAGTTTAGATGAGTGATTTAGTTATATTTTTATCTTTATACCGTAATTTCTAAGTATCAGATGGCTTTATTAAGGATGTAACTATTTCTATTTTTATCACAACAGCAAACTTAAGTAAACTAAAATCGTCTCTCCTGCAATTATCTATTAGGGAACAAAGCTTTTCTTTTTGGGAACAAGCAATGAAGAAGCAGTTTTTATATTCACAAACCTACTTTCTATTACCTCTACCTAATGTGCAAACAGTGTGCTCTGAATAGAATGGATTTGTCAGCTGATGTCACTACTATGAAACAATTTTAAACACCAAACAGAAAATATGACAACATTCTCAGTTTACAGCTCTAAGAAATAATATATTTTAAAATGTTGCTAAAGAAACCACTACATTAGATTTTGTGGTTTATCTACAAGGCACAATGTCTTGCATCCATGAATTTTTAAGTTGCAAATCAAAAAGGACAGATGACTTTTTAAGAGTTTGTATACAGTAAGCAGCCAGTAAAATCTGCAGGTATTTTTTGGGGGAAAAAAAGCATGTCAGAAAGTAAAATCAATGAAAAATATTAACAGTTATTAGGAAGACAAAGAAGCCCCTAATTGCAGCATTATAAGTTACTTACCAGTAGAGATAGGGTTTATCCTTATCTACATTGATATTGTTTAGTGGATCCATACGAAACCAGGTGTTAAGAGTAAACCCATTTTGATAAGGCCACTTAGCAATAGGGGGCAATGCAATTGCCTGGGAAGGAGGAAATAAAAAAAACACAAATAAAAAAACAGTCAAAAAATTAATGTTTTTGAGAAGTATCATAAAGGGAGTGCCTTTCTAAAATCCTGAAAATCCTGTCATTCTAGATCAGCAGATCTGATGTAACTTTCAAATATTAAAAAAGAATATTAAAACCCCTTCAAATAGTGATAGTGCTTTTGAGTAAATGCAATAGTTTTCCATCTATTTTAAACTACTTTAATTTTTAACGATATAAATTCTACCAATAGAGGACATGAAATTAAATTTGTGAATGGGTAATATTAAGAGAAAAAAGAGAGAAGTTATACCTTCAGGAATTAAACTATAAATTGAGGTTTCATTAAGTATTCACCTCATCAATAGACTTAAACATTAAGATCAAATTAACCTCAGTAGACACTATAATAGAAACTCACTGTGAAAACTACAGTATAGAAAAGTTTGTTCTCTGAGTTTTAAGAGCACTAAAAGGTTTTTTTTTTCCTACAAAACGGTAAGGGCTAAGAGACTGAAAATCTCAGTTAATACTAAAGCATGGCCTGGGAATAAAAATATTTTATTCTTCTGGGCTGACACTGATGAAGAGGTTTCAGAGAATTCTTTGTCCTTGGGATTAGCCCCTGAATTCCTGATTTAACTTTGAAGATAGGCACACTTTAGGGAGAAAATCTGACAAGTTGAACTTCAGAGGTCACTTACTAAATAAAAGTTTTTGTGTGATACCACTAAAAGATAAAATATTTTTCCACCTCAGTAGGATAACTATACACAAAATGAAGTCATTTAAAAATTTTAAGAAATTAACTGTTTGTAATGATTTAGATTATTGTATTGTGCATTCATTACAATAAGTTCTTTCTCCCTCCATCAGACAAAATATAGAATACTTTACGCAAAAGTAGTTAAGGAATAACTTTAATACTGTTCTTGCAATGAATTGTATATGAACGCCAAGCAGAATAAAATAATTTTCTAAATAACTATAACATGTTATTTCTAAGTGTATTTAATTGATATTTTTCAGCTTTGGCAAGATAAATTAAGCTCTCAGTACACTTTAATAAAGTCTAGTTAATTAGTCCTTACACTGATGGTACTGTGTTCTTATCAAAGCTACCACTGATAATGACTGATCACTGGCACAGGTGTCTCCACCACTGAAGATGCCCAAAAGGCACTGGAACATGGTCCTGCATAGCTGCTCTAGGTAGCCCTGCTTCAGCACAGGGAGGTTCACCAAGATGACCTCTATAGGTCCCTTTCAACCTCAACCCTTCTGTGATTCTGTGTGATACTTAATCCCAGTTGAAAATACTTTTTCAGGAGTGGTCAAATCTTGTACTGTCCTGATTCATACAGAAGACTACAAAGAACTGTAGCAAGCTCAATTAATGCTTAAAATGATAATAGAAAAGATTATTTTGGCAAGAGAGTCACAATAACAACACTAAGATTCTATGCTGATGTAGTCAAGTATGTCAAAAACTGGTCCAGAGTGGGGATGACTGTTCCTTATTTTTATATGCCAAGCAATTTTTCAAAAAGTTTTAAAAGCAGATAAATAGGTAACTAAGAATGATAGGGAACTCATGGTAAATTTTGTAATTAGATACAGCAATGTGCTCAGTTCATGCTAGCATTCGACCAGACAAAAGAAGTAACGCCAATTCTGCTACTAGCCTGGTACTAGTTGCCGAGTACAAAAGATTTCAAGGAACTCATTTGGGATATCTCCTGCCTCCTGAGAGGGAGTTCCCCACTTGAAACAGGAAAATTGCTGTTTGATGACAAACTGGAACACCCAGGAATACTACCACCATCACAGGGTGTCCTCCTAATGGTGTGACTAATGTGCTACTTGTACAGACAGTAAGAGATGCAACTCAGTGCAGGGAAGAGCCTTCCATTAGGACATTTAAATAGGTCCCACCTATTTAATTAGTCCTTACAGCAGCAGCAGACTCTTTGCTCTTTCATACTACCACTGAAGTCTTGGTCACACAAGAAGCATGCACCCAACTTTACAGAGGGACAATCTGATATTATGCTGTTTTGCCGTCTGATGTCTCTGTCTGAGAGACTGTGCATCACACCTGAAAACCTGAACTCAGTGCCAGTAAAATAGGTCCTATCCATTCTCTTTCTTCTAATGAAGTGCTGCATTGTTTGGGACATTTTGCAAGTAATCACCTTTGGTCCATTTCAGTGGATGACTTTTCTACAGAATTTCATACTGTAATCCAACATATATTACTCAAGAAATGTAAATTTGAAACTCATATTTTTTGATTTACAGGTGTAGAGTCAATGATGAGGTGGTGTGTGAAACAAGAATCCTAATCCTAACCCAGAAAAGAGAAATCATAGAATCGCAGAACAGCTGGAATTGGAAGGAACCTTAAAAGTCAAGTTCAAATCCTCTGCCATGAGCAGGGACACTTCCCACTAGAGCAGGTTGCTCAAAGCCCCAGCCTGGCCTTGAACACTTCTACAAATGAGGTATCCAGAACTTCTCTGCGCAACCTGTTCTAGTGTCTCACAACCCCCATAGTAAATAATTTCTTCCTAATATCCAGTCTAAATCTTCCCTCTTTTAGTTTAAAATCCTTACCTTTTGTGCTATCACTATATTCCCTCACAGAATTCCTCTTCACCTTTTCTGTAGGGTCCTCTTTAAGTACTGGAAGGCCACTATAAGGTCTCCTCAGAGACTTTTTTACTTCTCTTTCTTTCAATTGTTCATTTCAATTAAGAAACTTTATGTCCCAGTAAAACTGTCAGTACTGAGAACTTAATTTTAAATATGATTTCCAACAATTGATGCATCTCTTTGGACAGGCTGGAATATCTGAAATTCTTCCCCTGCAAAACTTTTTTTGAAGCTCTAATACAAAATTAAATGTAAGGAGATACTTCATCAGCTTTTGCCTTGAAGCCCACAAATGTCAAAGCAGTATGTGTCATTGTAGGTATTCATATTCTGCAACAGTTGTCTTACTGCTGCATGTATTTTTAGGAGAGGTTAACAGTAGCAGTAGCAAATAATTTTTCAAAACTCAGTAATTAATTCCTTACACAATCTGCCCCATGTGTTTTGCTGACACATCTGTTTTGTGCTGATGAATATCAAACAAGATTGGGGAAGTGATCTAGTCAAAAATAACCCAGGTGAAAAACAGTGATTTTCAGCCAGTTTATTTCCCTGATGGCAATCTACCACACCAACAGCTGTATTTACAAAGAAGAGGAGATGGTGGTTTATGTTTGAAAAAAATACCTATCAGTGCTATTGAAGAAATACAAGTAGAAGAGCTCAAGTGAAGCTCCTACCACCCTTTATGCACTGGCATGAAAAGACACGGATCCTAGGATTGTTTCCCCTTAAAACATTCCAAGTTCTACCATAAGCAAATGCTATTCCAACACCAAAATGGAACTGAACCTCAAGTCTGGATTTCTGATTTTTAAGCATTTGCATTTTTTTTGTAAATCTGTACACAATATTTTAATTCATTTGTAGGTTTTTCTGAATGTGCATGCAGTGCATAGAACAGAGAATATTCACTTGCAAGGGTTTTGAAAGAAATAAAATTTCATCATTTTAAGTTATTTCAAAAAGTAAATCCAAAAGACCAAATTTAGGTCACTGCCTTGAGGGAAAGGAAACAGCTGATGGAGTTCAGACAAAAAGAAAAAGATAATCAAATTTGTGACTAACCTGTCACTTTAAATTGTGATGACATGCACAAGCTCATATTTAAATTTTCCTGAAGCCTTTTATTTATATAATATCAACTACATTATTCAAACAAAATAATACTGTTCTTTGGAATCTTCTTGACTTTTATGACCATTTCCCCAGAAAAGAATCAACTATTTTACATTCCAGCCTCACAAGTGCAACTTCTCAGCGCTACAATTATCTTGGCAAATCTATGGAAGGCAAGGTTATGCTACTCAAGCATGTACTTCCCCTCTCATTTCCTTCTCAAGAATTTCCAAAAACAAATGATAGGAAATGCAAATGAGAAGTAATTTATTTGTTCCTCAAGTTGTAGTATTTTGGTTGAAAACTTACTGCAGCACTACAGCCTGGGAAGTTGAAAAAGGTATCAGGCCCATGTCTCTGTGGCATCTGATTAAGAACTGATAACAGTTTAACTGCATGTCTTGGCTGTGAAAACAAGAAAATTGCACAAAAGTCAATACAACTGTTTTCATACTCTCTAGGCTACAATGGAAACTGGACAGTTTTCAAACAACACAGCAAATTAACTCTAAAATAGTTAGCAAAGATACTTCACAAATATATGTTCAATCAACATAAAAAAAATAAAATTCAAGTTTATATGTCCCAGGGGACAGTTTATGTTAACTTCAGGCTCTAATGGAATGACACTTAATGCTTTATCTGATCACAGCTTACCCAGATTCCATTTTCGCCTCGAAGCATGCTGAACAAAAGCTTCAACTCTTTGACAGTGATGCTGTAGCTGGCAAGAACCCCCAACATATCAACTAGAAGATCTTCAAAGGAAAATAAAGTTATTCTGAACTCTGAATTTCATTTCAAAAAAAAGCTGAAAAAGTTAATACCTTTAAAAGTAAGCGTATTCACAAATTCTAAAAATCAAACTTAGTTGCCTTAAATATTTTACAAAATATTTCATATTCTGTTTTAGTAATTTTTTTAAAAAAATACATATCCAGTTTCAGATTTTGCATCAGACTTTGAAAAAGTTCTATTAAAACTAATAAAATTATGAAGAATTAATTCTTCCCATTTCACAACAATCATCATATATTATGAACTTCTTGCTTTCTCCTTTCTGCTAGGTATTTTTGGGTTTCTTAATTCCTCTGACATTAGTATTGTTCAAAATTTTCTGTTCTAAAAGATGCTCAACATTCTTCTTTAACTTAAGCACAGCACATTATACTGAGAATGTGTATGGTTCCCACAGTTTTGCTACACTAATAATGTTTCCAATTTTTACCAGAATAAAAGCCATGAAAAACAAACAAGCAAACAAAAAACCACCAAAAATCCTCAAAAAAAAAATAATCATAGTGAGAAAACAATTAAAGACCGTAATAAAAAGAAGTGATCAGACTGCTAAAAAAAATCTACAAAATGCAGCTTTCATTAAAACATCTCAAAACCCATAAGCATTTAAAGTAATACCATTGCATAGACTGCCTTTCAGAGAATATTAAGTTTAAAATTAGTAATAGTACTTGGATCTTCATTTTAAAACACAGAATTTCATTTTAAGGATTTATTAGCTTGTGGGATGCTGGATGTCGCCTTATAGTCCACATTTTCTTCTGGAATAAAACACACTACTAACAATTATTACTTTCTCTAGCAGGAGGAAAACCAATTTGCTTATCTTCACAGATGTGGCATAAGAAACTTAATTCAGAAATCAAGCAGTAAAGTATGGAGTTTCCAAAACAATAAAGCTATGACAACAGAATACAAACTTTTTCAATCTGTTCAACAATCAGAAAATTTCCCCCATAAAACTTGTAGAAGAAATGAATATATCTTAAATGCAGGACTACATGCTCTCCTTGTTCATTACTGAAAGGATGATTCTTACAGGTGCTGACAAATACTAGTCTTAAAAAGCATCCATCCATTTCAAGGGCATTTGACATTGATATTTTGTTTTAAAACAAATTTTCTCTCTGCAAAGAATAAGTATCATTTAATCAACAGGAGACATAGTAACCTGCTCAGTGAGTAAAACTGCATGTCAGGAAAGGCAAAACACTGTATCTTGCACACTTTTTCACTGTAAAATCTGAATATATTCCTCATGTTCAAGCATAAACCTTTTCCCCCCTTGTTCTTTAAGGGAAGAGCTTATTTAATCCTTCCTTTAAAATTAGTGCCACATTATATTTGTGACAGAATTTCTTAAGGGAAAGCAAAAGAAAGCTAAGAAAACTAAAAACCCTTGTCTTTTACAATGGTGAATTCTATGACTCAGCTCCTCCTCTACATCTTTACAAACATCTGCCCCCTTCACTGTACAGTCTCCAGCCTACAATGTGAAGCTGGCAGTGACTGCCCATATTCTACGTGATCAGAAACTGAGAACACACTGGAAACTCAGAAATGGAAATCAGCACCAGCGAGTACTAATCTTTTGCTAAGAATGTCTCAACTCTCACTTTGTAGTCTTAGCTTGCTTTTTAGAGCAAGCTACTTCAGATTTTGCTTCCTTTACAGAGAAAAATCGTGTAGAAGAAACGTTGCTTGGTGAAAATTTGGACATCACTACAAAAATAATAATCTTCTAACACAGATGACAGAAGTGTAAACTAAGACAGCCAAACACAGAGACGATTGGCAGGTCTTTAAAATTACTGAACATGTGCTGCTTTGTTTCATTCTTATTGCCCTGTACTACCTCATGGCAGAGAAAATTTCTTATTTTTACTGAAGATTTTGATAACCCCCAGGCATTAGAAATACATATTTATAAATAATGAATAAAACATTGATGTAGAGAAATAAATGTAAGGTCCCTAACAATGTAACTCTAGGTAAAACAAAGACCTGAAAAATTGAAGCCCAGTAGGTAACAAGTAAACATAAAGCAGAGAACATCAGTGGAAGTCAAAGCACTTTATGCTAATCAGAAATATTGCTGTAAACACCTTTAAGGAAGGTTTGTTTCTTGTTTCAATATATAACAAGATTTAAAAGGAGCTGTACTCCATTACATAACTTTATTCATATTTATTAATCCACTCAACTATAATTGGACAAAGGTCACAAATCATACCACAATGGGATTTATTTAATGTTTACTTCATTTTTTAAAATAAGATCACATATATAACTGGTATCTGTGATCTCATTTCAGAAACAAGATTGTGTAAAATTATACTAAATACAGGAGAAAACAGGCACCGTTTGTCATTTTTAATACATTTCTGAAATGCAGTGAACACAACAGATTTTATTTCTGTTAATGGCACCTCCTGACAATTTTCATACTAAGCAGTCTATATATCATCTATAAATCAACTAGAACCCTTAAGGAAATCCTTAATTCAGTCGTTTAATATGAAAATACAATGGTAAAAGAGCCTGCCTGTCTTTCAAGTAACAATGAGTATATATCAAAATGGATGGTATGGCATTAACTTTAAGAGACATAGTAAACAGCATTGGAAATGCAACATCAGGAAAACTATTCTCATGACTCCTTAACCTTTTAATAACAGACAGACATGAAATTGTGAATTTTAACTCTGTTGGTGAAGGACATTAATTCCTACAGGTTGGGCAGTACAGTATGTGATAATTTTGTGTTTTTTCTTACGGAACCAGTTGGAGAAATCCTTGTTAACAGCCCATCAATGACAAGAGCAGTCAAAGACAAACATTTTTGCTTAAAAACTAGGAACTGTTTCAGTGCTTAAGAATTCAGTTCCAGCAATTTTAGAACAATTACCTACAGCATCACAACAGAACTGCAGGAAATAAAAGAGGGCTCAAGGGAGACTCTGTACGAGTTCAGGCTACTTTCTCATCCACCTTTCAGACTTCTCTGATGGTACTACAGACACACTATCCCAAAGAGCTCCTCAGAGCAGATGATCTGCTTCACTACTCATCACCTGCAAATACAGAACTCTAAAAAGTGAATCCCTCAAGGAAGATCTTGTCCAGCTGTTAAAAAAAAGTGCCAATTGCCTATGCAAATATTTTAATACCTTTTCCCCTTAACAATTGATAAAACAGCTGACCATCCCCTATATTAACAGAACAGATTATCACAGTACAAAGATGACTTCTGACAGGTGATGCTTCTGGAAAACAAATTGGAATACAAGTGGCAATGATCCCATTTGGATTGGAGTTGAAATTTTCACAGTGATTAAGCTTGAATATGCAAAATCTTAAGAAGTGAGATACTTAAAAGTGCTCAGAAGCCTCATGAATTTGATAGCATTCCTCTAAACAGACAGACAAGTTCTTCTCACTGCCAAAGACTGTGTATATGTTTATTTGGTGTTGTCTTACTTTCATAAAACCAGAGAAGAGTGGCTTCAGACACAGGCTGGTCCTGCAAGCGTGCTGTCAGAACATAAAACAGATATTATGCCTGTCTTGTCTATTTAAACCTTATCTAGGTCTAATCACAGCATTTCACAAAGGAACAAGTGAGATGACCTAAAAACAAACAAACAACTCCCAAAATAAACAAATGAAAGACCAGAAAATCTGGCCCCTTTACAGGTGATAAAAGCCAATTGCAAATCATTGGGCTGACAGTGTACTGGCAACTGTTTTGGGAAGAAAGTGGTACTAACTTCCTAGGAGTAAGCACAAACACAGCTCTTGTTCAAAACACCCTCCCTGAATTTTTAAAATTATTCTGACACAGAATTTCTTACATTTTTTTCTGGGTTTGGAAAGTCAATAGAAATATTTGGGGCAAAGCAGTTCTATAGTTAACTCATGCCAATTACAACCTCAACATCTACGTAGCAAATTAGGCAACACAGACACTGCATCAGTTCTCACTGATTTTGCCATCAAGGGCCTACCATTGAATTAGTTATGACATGACCATATTTATTACTTCTGACTTATTACCAACAGTGTTGACATTTATAAAAGGGTAGTGAAGTGCTTGCAGAAATCATGGCATAAAAGCAAAATGATGAATTTGGTTGCTTCCAGCTAATTGTCAGAAAAATTCTCAAAACCCCCACATTCTTATCTATTTACAGTTATCAGAGAAAAACCCTACAATGTGTGATTCCATTAAATTTCTGCTCATAATATATAGAAGACTATTTCAATAATTTGACACACATTGCAAAGCTAAAGTTACACCTGCATTCCAATTTTTAGTTTTGTTTTTTAAATTAAGTATGTGCTCTCTTCATCCATGGAAGTATACAGAAGAGCAAGCTTACTGGTGCTTTTTTCTGCAGATCTCTTTCTGAAGTATGCGTGACCACTCTGAGAAAAAGAGTAATGGGGTAGAGACTCCACTAATTTTTTATTAATGTCCTAGCCCAGCTTATATTGATACCTGTAATTCAGAGTGATTTTTTATATTCCCAAATGAAGCTAGAAGCCAGGTCCTATACCCTTGATTTCTGACTTCTCAATTAGCAAAACATTTTTGAAAGTTTCTCTCTAACAGGGACAACATTACAGATATATATGCCACATACAGATACCACTCAGGGGAGCTCAAATTGGACAGTTTATTGGTATGGTTACTGATGTAAGCACATTGTTTCCATGACTGAAAACATGAAAAAATTCAAGATAGAAATGCTTATTTTCATCAACTAAAGTCTTGTACTTAATGCAGAGTAAAACAACATCGTTGCCCTTATACTATTCTGACATATTTACAAGTCCTGTCAAAAAAGCCCCATACTTAATGAAAAACGTTGGTTTGTGAATCTGTTTATCTGTTACAGTTCAATCTGAATCTGGCAGTACAATATTTAGTATAATACTTTTGTTTTTAGCATTTACATATACATTTCTAATCAACAAAGTGTTTGCTAAGACTTGCCTTGAAATACAGAATGTAGCTTTTTCGAATACTTAATATTGCAAGCACCATTATACTGAAAAAAAAAAGCCAAGGACAAAACTATTCCTGAATAATCTAATTTTCTTGCTGCTATTATCCTCCTCTTGTTTCTGGTCTGGAATCCTTGATGGTTTACTGTTCCACAAAGCTTACATACATGTCAGGAATCAGATCATAAACTAAAATCTTAGAATTATGGAAGACAAACCTCTTCAATCTTTCAATAATGCCCCACAACTTAAGTATCCTACTATCAGTTGCAAACTGTACCAAAATTATGAACTACTTTCACATTGAGTTGAAAGAAACTGCTTGGCTCAAGTTTCTCCCCAAGAAAACTAAGTCGATAAATACTAATCATACGTAGCTCTCAGCTGCCATATTTAAATATGTCATATGTCATAACCTGCTCCTGTAACCAATTCAAAATTACAACCTATACCCTACTACTGAAAGAATGTAGTATGAAACATTAAACTCCTTCAAAAGTACTCTGAAAATGTTAGTTGTGCAACAACTTAATCATTTATTTTCAGTAAGTGAACGAAGTATGCTTTTTTTTAATGCTGTAAAAAAATATAGGATGTTAAAAACCACATCTATAAAAATCAAAGAGATATGACAGGGAGCATAGGTATACATTATGAAGTGGTGTTTAATATAATCCAAATATCCGGCATTCTAAGTTATGATTAATTTCTGATATGTTGCCAGTTGTACAATATGTTTAAAGTGGATCATAACAACAATTCTAACATCTGAATAATTAAAAATGATCAATGCACTTAAAAACCTAAAGTATTACCTTGACAGGTAAGAAGTCTAACATGTACTGTTTTATCTGTGTTCAAAATTGCTTTTTTTGGTTACTAAAATAACATCATCATCTCAGATAAACTAGCAGGTAGTTATTTTAAACAATGCATCAACTATTTTAAGCCAAGAATATATTTTTGTAATTTTTCCAAACTTGATAAAAAAGTACTTCTGACTCAGCAGCAGTACTAAACAAAATACCACATTAAGTAAAAACCAAGCCGTCCCAAACGCTTCCATAATAACAAAATGTTGATAGTTCAAGAATGCAATAATTAGTTTATCAGTATGTTATTTATACCTGCAATCATGTCGTCCACAGTACTCATCTTCAGCAGTACCTGTTCAATTAAGCCAACTTCCGTACTAGTCTGTAAATTGCGGACACTTTTACGTAGAATGGCTGTGAACATACTCCAGATTTCTGCTTGGCACGTTACATCACAGTGCTCCAAAAGCTCTGACATGCACGTAATGCTCTCTGCATCCTGGATTATAAAGTTCATCTCTAGATCAAATTCGCCACCAACCAACTACAAAAGAAAACAAGAACAACATTACAATCTGAAACGCATAGTTTAGTGTCTTTCATCTCTGTTGTGACCATTATTGAATATTTTTTCCATTATGAGAGAGGTAATTTTGACAGGGAAACTCACAGCTATCCTCTGCAAAGCAGCAAATTAACAATCATGCTATGCAAAACACAGCTTGCACAAAATATATGTATCATAAAATATTACCTTCAATTTTGACACAGTGCTGAATACAGCACTTTAATCAAATAAAATCAACAAATATTTGAAGTATTCTTTCCTATAAATTAATTGAAATGGTAGTCTACACCAGAGAGATATAATACAGAAGCTGCAGAACCTGTAAAGGTCAAAGGCAATGGAAGCTTTCCTATAGTTCTCTGAAAAGAAATTTGCCTACTCAGAAATAAAAAAGACACTGAAAATAACTTTGCTGAGTTTTCTCCTGATATAAGCCAAAGTTTTTCCTTAGTTACATGTTTGCAAGACCTTACTGCCCTTTCCATTGTACCACCAAAATAGTCATGCTGTCACACTCAGAAAAAGAATCTGTGATCTGCTCTGCACCACTGCAGACACAGAAAACTTGCTTAATTATACCACAGATCAATTCACCATGTGGCCAAGGAAACCTACTGCTGGCGCATGGGAGAAGAACTACTACCTAGATGAAAAGTGACTGAACAGCATCCACTGATGAAATCACAGCCTGACTCCTATCTACCCAGATATTTGCAAAGTACTAGCCAATGTCCTGAGTTCCAATTAAATAGCACAACCACCAGGCACATTTTAGGAGGGAGACAAAAAAAGAAAAAAGCAACAATTTGCAAAATTGTATATTTAAGTATATTTAAGGGATGGAATCCACCAAGCTCAATTAGTCCTTGAGTAACTTAAAAAAGATGAACTCAAACACCTTACTGAACAACATATGAAACTTAGTTTTAAAAAAAATAATGCTCTCTCAATGGCAGGAACATCTTTCTAATTTTAAAGGAAACAAAGCCTGACTCACGCACCGTGTAGTATAACCTTGAAGAATTACAAAAGCATGAATATTAAATTTCAGAAACTGCAAATATATTACTTTATTCAGAAAGGCAAAGAACAGAATAAATTAATTCTAAAATAATTTTAAGACATTTGTTTCAGGAAGTTATAGAACTAAAAGTGCAATAATATATTTTAAATTAATGATACTCAAAGAATTCATATCTTGTAAGTGTATAATTTAGACAATCACTTTTAATATAAAGCTCTTTCATAGCCTATGTAAAACAGTTGGTATTATCTTCAAATTAAACTCCAAACAAAACACAAGCAGAATTATTAATCAAACTTTTTTTTCGCAAATAGTCAAAGTCTTCTTTCGGACTCAATATTCAGACATAACTAATACAGCTAAGCAAGGACTACCTTTGGCTTCTACTCTAATTCATAATTTTTACAGATTACTTTTTTCTTTATCAATAACTGCTAATAATTAATTTATAATTTTTGAACATAAAACCTTCTAATACACCAAATTACCTCCTTAGTTCTACTAACATAATTACATTCAAATAAAACTATTATCCTAATTATGATTAGTATTTTAGTTTCCAACTTGTGACTGCAGATCACACATTTGCATAAATGGTAAACACATAATGTAGGGCAAGGGCAGGCAAAAAACTGATCAAAATTAGGAGAACACTATTTCTATGGCCATTCTTTAGAATGATCCAATAATTTTACAGAGGAAAACACTACGCTTTTCTAGAAACCCAGGTGGAATTTCTGTTTCTGAAAACAGCAGTAATCGATGCACACTTCATCAACAATCTGGGTTGTTTTTTCAGATCTCTCTCCACTTGGAGAAGCCTCTCTGAGATTATGTTAAAAACACACAGAAGTAAAACAGGCACCTGTAGAAGACATTCAATTGAACTCTCCTGAAGCTTATTCTACAATGAAACGAAGTACCTTCTGTAAGTGTCTACTTCTATGTCTTTCCATGCAGAAAATAAGGATGAGAAATCATATTTGTGGAGTCTTCATACACTTAAAAGCTGTCTGGACAGAGACCTGGACAACTGGCTCTAGTCAGTCCCACCTGTACAGATGGATTGGATCAGAGAACCTCCAGAGATCCCTTCCAACCTCAACAATTGTATGATAATATTTAGATATGCAACTTTCAGACACCAAATCTAGGTGAAATGAATCCACCTTTTTTTCTTTTCAATAACAGATGGATCTAAAAACAAGGAAAAAACTAATAATACCTCAGTTGGACTGCAGACTTTCAATACAGTCTGACCCCCCCTTTTCTCAAACACTATTAATTGTAGAAATCTTGTTAATGTAAATTAACAAACTAACACAGAATAATTAAAACAGACTAAAATAATTCAAACTGTATTTGCTTGCTAATGTAAATTAATATTCTAATACGTAACATTTAAAATAGACTGAAACAGAGCTCACTATCAGTTCAAAGGGATGGGATTAATTACTATTACTATTAAAACCAAGCTGCCTGTATATATATAAAAGATCTCATCTTTTCAAAATCATCTTATCAAAAATACATGGGATTCTGGTAAGATTCATTTTATGGAGAATCTTCTACCGGGCTATGGACTACCCAGTCAGTACTACAATTCTTTTACTTGCTCGTTTGGCAGCAAGAAATTTATAGTCCATCAGAGTGACTGCTTATTTCAAAGAAAACATTAAAATTTAACTAATTTGCCCTTAGCTGCAGTTTGACCATATTTTAGCCACTAACAATGAACATAATTATTATTAAAATCAACTTCCTCAATAAAGGAAACAAATTAATGAACTAATTAACAGTGGTGGCAAAAATGTAGGAAGGTGGGTGGAGGTTTACTTTTAAAGGTTACTTTTTTAAAGTAGCTATCCCAAAAATCAACATAAATTAAAATGTTAACAGTCATGATAAAAAGAAGTCTTAGAAGACAAGAAAAGTTTAAAGAAAAATGAAGTGATTACACAGAAATAAATGACCATGGTTAAATTGTGTTCAAAATGCTTTAAAATGTGAAAAGTAAAATATAATTAACAAAGAAAAGATATAGAACATTCACTATAATAATAATAAAACATTCTCTAATAACATTTCTACACCTGCATTTCCCAAGCAAAAGACAGTAGGTCAAGAGAAATAACCAGTCAGTCTTCGCAACAGAGGGAGGTTTTCAGTGGAGAACCACAGAGATAATGAGCTGGTAACAAGTGCAGATATAAATGGAAGCACAAAGCTTGCTGAAGAGCCAAAAATCATTAAATGTAGTTAAAAAACACCAACTACCGAGAGCCACAAAGATTTTTCTGATATGAGGTGGTCAGGCAACAACATACAAGGAGAGTTCAAAGACAGTAAACGCAAAGTAATACCACATTATTATAGTGTTATCTGTATGTACAAACTGACAGGCTATCAACTCTATTATCAGCCAGAAAAGAGATCTGGGGAGTCCCTGTGAGTACTACTTCAAATAACTATGCCACATCAAAAATTGTCAGCAGGCAACTGTAAAAATTCATCATGAACTTGCAACTTTATAACTTGGGTCCAATTCTGGATGCAATACCACACACACAAAAGTTAAATCACACACTGCCTTAAAGTAACTTATTTTAAATATGACATGTGGAAGAGTTCTGTAGTAAGACAAATTTCAGCTAGAGTACTATATGAACACTAAGATAACAATCCTCACAGGAGCCTGTATACCATAGCATAAATCAGTGCTCTTTCCATATCATAGATCCCAAATACAATCTTTTTTCTTAAGTCAAACACTCAGCCTTAATTTGCCTTCTTCAAGTGAACATTTAATATACAGTAAAGACCATCTTTCACTGTGATTAAGTGTCTTGAATTATTGCTTGTACTTTGTCAAGCTCATGTATCACCTTGCAACTACTCTGCATCATTCACAGCACAACTATAAGAAATGAACCAACAAACTTATGTTCAGATCACGGTTCCAAGTCAAATGAATATGGCCAACAAACATAACTCCTCCTGAAGATGTACTGAACTGGCAGTTATAAGCAAATTAGTCTATCTTCCCTATCCGGAGGTTGTTTACAATGACAGGTTGACACTCCTTGCAAATTGCCCCAAGAATCTTAAACTACACTGCCATCCTCAAAAGCAGCTGCACTGCTCAGAATCTCTATTTTTTTTTTTTTTTAATACTGTGGCCATTCCTCAGTAAGCTTCTGCCATTTATTATACTATGCAATAAAAGTGTTTCTTCTTAATGCAGAACTTAGGCTGGTCCTTTTGATCTAGACAGAGATTAACTACTCCCCCAACGTAGAGAATTTATCTAGATATGCCTGATATAGTGTTCAGCGCAGGTGTCAAAATAGAGTAAAATATGTGCTGTGGAACATCTGGAACTAAATTATTTACTTGTGAAAAATCAGAAGTCTTCAGAAGCAGATTCTACAAATCAAGCTCTGAAGAATGGGGACGGGAGGGATTTCAGTTGGAAGGAGCCTATAACAACCATCTAGTCCAACTGTCTGACCCAATTCAAGACTGGCCAGAAATTAAAGTAGATTATTAGAGGCAAATACCTTTTAAACACTGACAGCCTCAGGGCATTAACCACCTCTCTGGGAAGCCTGTTCCACTGTCTAATCACCCTCTTACTCTCTTGGTAAAGAAAAGTTTCCTAATGTCAAGCTCACCGAATACAGTTCTGAACCACTCACACACATTCTATCACTGGATACCCAGGAGAAGAGATCAGCACCCCCTTTCTCCACTTCCCCTCCTCAAGAACAGGCAGAGAGCAATGAGATCTCCTTTACTTTCCTTTTCTTCAACAATAGATGACCTCTCAACTTGAAAATCCACTAAATGAACTCAGAAGGAAAGGAAAGGAAAGGCCAAGTGCCTGGTCCTGCACTTGGGCCACAACAACCCCAGGCAGTGCTACACGCTTGGGGAAGAATGGCTGGAGAGCTGCCTGGCAGAAAAGGACCTGGGGATGTTGGTTGACTGTCAGCTGAACATGAGCCAGCAGTGTACCCCAGTGGCCAAGAAAGCCAACAACATCCTGTTTTGTATCAGGAGCATCATGATGAGTAGGACCCGAGAGGTGATTGTCCCCCTGCACTCGGCACTGGTGAGACCCCACCTCAAGTACTGTGTCCAGTTTTGGGCCCCCTACCACAAGAAAGACATTGAGGTGCTGGAGCAGGTCCAGAGAAGGGCAACGAAGAAAAGACTGAGGGAGCTGGGGTTGTTCAGTCTGGGGAAGAAGAGACTGAGGGGAGACCTTATCGCTCTCTACAACTACCTGAAAGGAGGCTGCAGAGAGGCGGGGGTCGGTCTCTTCTCCCAAGTTACAGATGATAGGACAAGGAGTAATGGCTTCAAGCTTTGCCAGGGGAGGTTCAGGTTAGATATTAGGAAATATTTCTTTACTGAAAGTGTTGTCAGGCATTGGAATGGGCTGTCCAGGGAGGTGGTTGAGGTACTCAAGAGACAAGTTGACATGGTGCTTGGGGATATGGATTAATGTTGTGTTTGGGGTGCGGTGTGTGGTTTGTGTGGGATTTTTTTATTGTTTTTTTCCGGGGTGTTTTTGTTTTTGTTTTTTTTTTTTCATTGGTTGGACTAGATGATCTTAAAAGGTCCCTTCCAACCTAGGTGATTCTGTGAAAGATGGCAGTCAATCTTACAAGAAATGAAGAAATGGAGCATCAGGATGACAATGCTACTGAATGGCAAAAAAAAAAAAAAAAAAAAGAGGTCAGGACTTATTCTAGGAAGATAGAACAAAAAAAAACCCTGAAGGCATGAAGATTTTTCAACAAAATTTCATCTGAGATTTAAAAAAAAACCCACAAACAAACCACCAAACAACTGCCACACATAAGGATGTTAAGACGTGAAATGCAAAAAAATATTTTTAGAGGGACTTGGTATTTTTTTGGTCAAATACAAAAACTGAGTGCATTCTGCTAAGGAAAGAATGACAGGACTCCAATTCAAGCACTGAAACACAGCAGTCCAACAGAAATGGTGGTGGATCCAAGCAAAACAATTTCATTCAGGCTTTAAGGAAGATTCTTCTTCAGCTGCATGAATGAAGATTTCTTTAGGCAAGTGTTTAGAATGCTAAATGAAAAAAATTAAAACTTCTCAATAACCAATATGTGTGCTGATCAAATGCACTTTTTAACCTAAATGTGTCAATAAGAATACAGAGAAAAACACAAGTTATAGAGCCTTAAAGAAGTATTTTCCATAACTGGTACATTGGGGGATTTTGGTTTGGGTTTTTTGGTTTTTTGGTTTGTTTTGGTTGGTTGGTTTAGGTTTTTTTCCAAAATGATTGATGAATGGAGTTCTTTAGAGATCTGGATTACAGGTATGTATATCTGGGGTAATTTTCAAAATTCTCTTTACCAACAATGGGAAGTAAAATGTGCTTCTGAGAAGTGATTCATCTCACTGGTTTTAGATGCGACATTAAGATTAAATAAATCTTTCCCAGGGAATGTAATACTTTTCACTGACTATAAAAAGACAACTAGTTCAGACAGGCACATGTGAAATTATGTCAGATTAATCTTACCCAGCATGCTCACAGTATGGTTTATAAGGAAACAGTGCTACAGCAGTAAAAAGTCTGATTCTCATGTGAATCATTGCAACAGTACATAATTCTCCACATTACTGTACCCTTTTTAAAGGAGCCTTCATTCATTTTAGTTTCAAAACATTTTTATCCTCAATAATGTACAGTACACACACAGCAGTGGGCCACTAAGGAAATGCTACCTAGTTAAGTTTATTAACAATTTTAAAGTATTTTGAGAAAATAAAAAAAATTAAATGTCCTTTTTACCTGCTGAGAAAATATGAATGAAGTAACAGCTTCACTTGTGGTAGTTCTAAGCACAAGCTTGTAATTATGCAAGCTTTAAAATATTTCAGTGAAATATTTACCTTTAATCTCTTATATTTTCTTTTGGGAGAGATGGGGTCTCTGGCTGGCATGGAGTTAATTTTCTTCATGGCAGGCCATGGGGGCAACAGGTTGGGAGGGGACACAGCCAGGACAGCTGACCCCAAAGGGATATTCCATGCCATCATACTCAGCAAGAACACTGTGGGGTAACCTTTCCAAACTAGGGGTTGTACAAAGACCATCTGGGCACCAGTCCTTGTGGGAGGTAGAGGATCATTGCCTTTGCATCACTTCTTAGCCCTCCACACACATTTATTTAAATGCCTTTATGCCAACCCTTAAGGTTTTTCTTGCTTTTGCTCTTCTGATTCTCCTTACCATTGCGCTGTGGGGAAGGTGGGGTGTTGGAACAGGTATGTTAGTAGGTGCTTATTTACTGGCCAGGATCGACCTACCATGACTTAAAACTTTTGGCTTTCATCCTCAAATTTACTTCACAGCTTTGCCCACTGAGCAGTACTGCTTAATTCAGTAAGCGCTAATGAATCTTGTATAAGTAGCCTTAGAAAAGCGCTGAAGGGGAAAAAACTGAATTACACAGTGCCAAACCACTACTGGATACAGCAAACTTTGCTGAAGAAGATGAGCCCAACTAACCTTGAGCATGGCCTGCTGAGTTCTTTGAAAAACATCACACTTCAGTGTTCGTCTCAGAACATTAAAAACCCAGATTTGCTGAATACATGCTTGCATGTTACACCACTATTATACAGGGAAAGCATCTTATCATGCCCTTCCTCATCCTACAATATTTTTGATAATACCTACCGGTTTTCCTCTTGATTTCAGATCTTTTTTCCAAGAACGAAGAGAATCATTAAAAATTATTTGAAATGCCTGGATAATGTACATTGTGAAAGAACAAAGGCTCTATAGCAATGAAGATTAACTTTGTACTTACCAATGTCCTCCTGTTGTCATTGTTACCTGCCTCAGGACATAAGCTTCCTCGGGACATAAACCAGGAAGAAACAGTAAAAATCATCACAAGAACTGTGTACTTTCCTTTAATTTCTGGGAGGACAGTTCTAAATAACATCACTGGCACCAGCAGTAAGATTTTCAACAGTGAAAGCTGGCAACTGTCAAATTGAAAATGCCTTTGTTGTAAAAAAAAAATAAATACATGCAGGTTTACTAGGCACTATTGATGCTTTATTTTAAAAAAAATTATAGTTATCTAATAATCATCCTGCAGTATCACATGGCAAAGCTGGCACAATACAGCTCTAATACATGGTGTGAACTTTCATCTCTGGAGGGTTTTCCAAAGAAAGCAAGCGCATGTTAGAATGTGTAATTATAGATGGTAACAGACATGAGGTATATGTCTGTCGAGACTCATTCAGTCCAGTCCTCTGATTCCAGTACTCCCTAGGTCCCAGAAGAAATCTTTGCTCATTTGATAAGCACTGCAAAATAGCAGTTGTCAATACTTCTCTAAAGATAATGGTAATGCTTAAGAAATGGCAATGGTGACATTAAGTCACTTCAGCAAGCTGTCCTAAAGAAACACTCTTAAAGGAAATGCACCTAAGAAAAAAAGGTTCCCGTGTATTTAAACTAAGTTACATGTGCCTTGAGATATTGTTCCAGACTCTTTTCACTTATTCATACTATCAAAATTGTAAGCTATTTTGAAGCAAGAAAGAGGGAAAAAAAAATTATGCTGGTCAGCAAACCTGTCCCCTGTACTGAGTCCTGATGAGTGTCTGATTTTTTATCATGACAAAGTGTTGAAATTCTTTGGCTGGCACTTCATGGCAAAAAAACCGATCGAAATGACAGTCTATTATTTAGTTTACAAAGAACACATGTCAAGGCATGGTTTTATCTATATTTGTTACAATAAGAATGCTTTCATACTGCAGTACCTCAGAATTGTGTTAACAGATATAACAAGCATACACACACACACACACACATATATATATAAATAACATATATATAACAAGCCAAACATAATGAACTTAAGAATTGTATGAAATGCAAAAAGATATTTTAGAGGCACTTGGTATTTTTTTGTCAAATACAAAACATGAGTGTTCTGCTAAAGAAAGACTGACAGGACTCCAATTCAAGCATTAGAAACACAGTAGTCCAACTAAGGTGGTGGTGGACCCATGCAGAAAAAATAATATTGATGACTGACTGATTTTTTCACCATGATGAAATGTTGAATTGCTTTGGCTGAAACTTCATGGCAAAAAAAACCACCTAACCAAGCCCCTGATAGATGGAAATGACAGTCTGTTATTTAGTTTACAAGGAACACAATGTCAAGGCACGGTTTGAACTATATTTGGTATAGTAAGAATGCTTTAGTACTGCAGTTAAAATGTTTAGTACTGTGTTAAAATATGTAACACACAATTATCCAGACCAGATTAGCTGAGTTGTATTAACTTCCACCTCTTACAGTATAAATATCAAATAGAAATTCAATAAATAAAATACCAAAGGTGTTTCAATGAAAGAAAGAAAAATAAGGCACAGGACTGCCATTCTGAATGGGGCACAGATCTAAAGGTCAAATCAAGAGAAAAACAATTGCAGAGGTATTTTTGAGAAAACCTTAAAATTAGAATTACAGGTACATTGCTATACCCTATTCTGTGTACTAATACTAATGCAAGCGTGCATTAAACTAAAGCATCAAAAACAATGGTATATCAACTGCAGTCAAGTACACATATGATTTACTGAGACAAGGACCTATTACACTCAGATACATCACAAATCTGCCTAGCCTACAGAGTTAACATTCAGACTTAATAGTTTGCTAAGAGAAAATTTCAACTCCTTTTCTCTCCTACTTTCTTAAACACATACTTGACAAAGCCAGACCTTTTCTAAATATCTCTAAGGCTTGGAGTGGGCTATTTGGCACAAAGTTCTGTAGCCATTCTTTACATAACTGTAAAGAATGCTTGATTTCAGGGTAGGACAGAAATTAGTCTGATAAAGTTCATATCATAGAATGGTCCAGGCCAGAAGGGACCTCCAAAGGTCATCTAGTCCGGCCTCCCCACAGTCACAGGGGCACCCCCAACTAGACCAGGTTGCCCAGAGCCTCGTCGAGCCTCACCTTGAATGTCTCCAGGGGATGGGGTCTCAACTACCTCCCTGGGCCATATGTTCCAGTGCTCCACCACCCTCATAGTAAAGAACTTTTTCCTAATATCCAATCTAAATCTGCCGATTCCCAACTTAAAGCCATTGCCCCTCATCCTGTCACTGCAAGCCGCTATTAGGTCTCCCCAGAGCCTCCTCTTCTCCAGGCTGAACAACCCCAGCTTCCTCAGACTGCCAATATGTCTGCCCTCATAAAAGTTTCATTAGCACAAGACTAACTCCTTACGTCAGAAAGAGTGCAAGAAGAGAGTTTTATAGTGCAGCACAGGACAAATTTTATCCACTTGGAGAGCTGGAAGAGCAATCCAATGACTTCTGACAGAAATGAAGACCAATAAAGGCATTTTACACAAGTATTACACCCAAACAAAAAAGCAGAAGTCATTCTCCTGATCTAGTGTTGCTGTGTCACTAGGAGGAGACTCTCTTCCCATTTATTATACCAGCCTCGAACAGACCTTTTTGGGCCACAGTAGAACAAGAACTTTTAGTTCAAGATGTTGAACCTGAATACTGTAAGACTAAGAAACAGAACTTGCAGGTTTATTTTCAGGGAAGTAAAATCAAAACTATTCTCAAGCTTGGAACTAACAGCAGTAACTTGTTTTCACTTTCTTTAGTTTAATTCTTCTTATACACATTCCTTCTGATCTAGACTTAATCAGAGATCCACCTGTTAGATAAGGGGCCTCCTTATGTCCAAAGAGAGAACAATTAACGACCATTTGCTTCATGCAAAACCAAGTATCTTAGGTTTGCCACAGCTTTCAGCAAAATTCAAATTTCATTTGAGGACTACAAAGATGCTTTTAAATGCGTACAGCATAAGAAGCAGGAAGCATGGTATTAAACAGATGTCCTAGCCCATATTGCTTACAATAGTTCATAGCCAATTCTTGGCTCTCTTTTCTTACTTTCACTAACTTCACTTTAAGCTCAAGAAACAGACACAAGTACAATATAAGCTCATAACACATATAAAAAGCTTCTAAATTTTATGCTTTGACACCAGTTATTTCAAAATAAGTCCTTTGATAGTGCTTCAGGGTTGTGGTTGGTTGGTTGGTTTGGCTTTGCTTTAACCTGTCTTCTTTTGTTTCCAAGCTAAAAGAAGTGCAACAGAAATAGAAATAAGAGGTACCAAAGTCACAAACCAAACGCACTCTGAGAAATAAATGGCTTTTTCAACTACTTTTGTAGCCTCTTCTGGCCTATTCTGCTAATAAGACTATACACTTGCACCACTGTAGCTTACACAGTATATATATACATATGTTACCATACATATATATATGTTTATATATAATATGGTATACTATGTTACCAGCGTTCCTTATTTACTTTTTTCAATCATTTACCCATTTTTTTATGGTGGATTTAAAAAAAAAAAGTACTTGAATAATATACTATCTCTGTAAAGCAAACCTTGCAGAGGTTTAATATAGTTAGCAGAGAACACCATCAAAAATCTGAAAGACTAAGAAACATTAAACTTTAAATAATTACATTTTTTAATCTAATTTGTATTGCACAACTACCAGTATCACAAAAAATGTTTGTGCAGAGAGCAATGTCTGCTTTTAAAAGAAAATAACTGAAAAATCCTACAACTCATTTCCTATAAGAACTAATAGATGAATTTTTAGTCAACAGAAGCCTCCAGTAAATAAAAATACTTTATTTTCACAGATAACAACATTTGCTATTATTCAAACATAATTGTCAAAAGAATTACTTCTTTTTTTTAACTCACAGATGCGTTCTGTAACTTAAATAATTCACAAAAATACAGTTAATGGAATTTTAGTCATGAAAAACAGTGGATTTTATTTCAGAATAGTCTGTGGGATAGTTCCCAGCCACATCAAAGAAAGACAATTTAAAAGATTATAGAAGAAAAACATGATAAAGGACATTAACAATGAGGACTGTGGTGTATGTTGTACGTACATACTTTGGCCAAAGACCTACATAGCCCACTATCTTCTTCTAAACAACCATCATATATTCACCCTTGGCCTGTAAATTCAAAATTATTAGAATCATAGAACATCAGTTTACAAGTGACAAGTGATTAAGGTCCAATCTTTCTTGTCAAAAGCATGGCCTAGTCACGATTGCCTAGTACCCTGTCCAGCTGAATCTTAAAAGTGACCAATGATGGGGAATCCACCACTTCCCTGGAGAGATAATTTCAATGACTGATTGCTCTCTTGAAATATTTTCCCCGTGTCCACTCAAAATCTCCCCAGGAGTAACTGGTACCCATTACCCCTTGTCTGTTCATGTGACTTCTTGTAAAAATAAAGTTTCCATCTTCTTTATAGCCACCCTTTAAATACTGGAAGACAGTGATAACAGCCTTCTTTTCTCAAGGCTGAACAAACCAAATTCTCTCAGCCTTTCCTCATGCAGCAGGCTCCCCAGAACTTTGATCATCTTGGTGGCCCTTCTTGGAACTGTTGTTAGTAAGAAAAAGAATTACTTGCATTCCTCTCCTTAAGCCTAAACTAACTATTACCTATTTTAAAATTAAATAATCCATTTTTAAAGTGTCCTAATTTCATGTCCACCTTTCTCTTAATTTTTTATTTTCTTTAGGGTCTTTAACTGCTTTTATTTTTAACTGAAATACTTCCCTCTTGTCACAAAACACCCCAAGACTCTAAAAAGCCTGGAAACTATAAATCATGAGTATGCAATATTTAAAAGCAGAACAATTCCAATTAACTTAGTTATGACAGTGCCATTTTCCAGGCTTTGATACATATAGGTGTCAAGAGTATCCTATTCACATTAATGATTAGAGTAACAGCCAAGGAGAACCACAATGCCAGGAACACAAGGACTTCAAACAATAACGAAGTGAGAGGTGCATTAACAGTGGTCTTATCGTCCACCATGCTGAAAAGTAGGAGCTTAATGGGAAGAACAAAGAAGTTGAGAATGTTAATTCTACTACTTACTATACTTACCCCAGAAGTTAATATGGGAGAAAACATTCTAGGGTTTAGGCACAGTGAAAAGACCTAGCTCATTTCTCAACAATAAGGACTGATTACAAAACAAATGTTGGAAATGTGATATTGTTCCATCTAATACTCTATATATGCATAACTAGGTAAAAAAGAGCCAAGAGTAAATGAGGAAGTCCCAGTCAGCATTCTTTCTGTTAAATAGATATTTGGATTCCAGAAAATAACCAAAAAAAAATACAATCTATAATTGAGTTAAACTTATTAACAATAGCTGAACAAAGGCTTCCTGTAAAACCTACCTAATTCTTGTTAATGACTGAAATGCCTGTTGACTATATTTTATAAATAAGCACAAACTTATGAGTAAGCATGGTTTTACCTCAAAGATTACTTTGTTTCTTTGATAAATGCATCATCATATAAATTTTAATTTATAGATAACAATACATTTCTAAATCTAATTAGCACAAAAAGCATTAATGATTTCTTAGTACAGTTTGCAACAGCACAATGTTGTTTAGTATGTGATAAAATGCAGAAGCATACCATCACATTACAGATACAAATGAATAAAAAGCGTCAAGGTTTGGAAAACTAACTGCAAGACTCTATATCAACAGCCATATAATTCTTGTGGCTTCTCAGTCTTGGTAGCCTGAAGTTTGTTAAATCATCATCATGTAAATTTTCAAGTAAAGCCAGTCCATACGCATATTTTTTCAAGAAAATCAAGAGAAGGTATACTATTTGTCACATTTTTCTTGTGTTCAAAAGTGAGCAAGATACTGAAAAAGTACACTGATTGTTCTTTAAAAAAATCTTTTTAAACTTCTCCAATCCAGTTTGTTGGGTTTTTTTTAAAGTCTTTACAAGAAGCTACCCATGGTTATAAAGGCAATTGCTGACACCTATATTTGTAAGACTAATGTTTTTTCAACCAGGTTTGTCAGTATTTGTCCCCTTTCCTTCTCTAAATAACTCTCAGTGTAGTGTAAGATAAATGTTCCAGTTTATGATTGGTCTCCCACAAGGTTTTGGCTGTCATTAATGATTTAAGACTTTTTTTTTTTTTGTGCAAAGATAAAACCTCAACCACTGAAGGAGGCACCACAGAGGCCGCAATGTCAGTTGTTTTACAAAGCCAGAAGTACATCCTAATTGCTTTTCTCTTTCCTTTTAAATTTCTTATGAAGTTTGTAATTCAATGAAATATTGTCTTGAACTTGTAAAAGATAACACAGTCAAGAACAAAGGCCAGAATTATACAGCAAAATAGGAGAGGTCAAATGTAACTCTAACCACAAAAGATAATTTTGAGGACAAAATTGAAATGTAGACAAATAGTCATAAGAAACAATTTAACAGCGGTCAGAGTGTTTCCCTTATGTAACAAGCTTGTTGGATCTCTTAATTGCTTGTCTTTCCCTAACTAAACACCATTTTATGTAAAACTGCTTGTATTTTTCACCTTTTCCTGTGATTCAGAAGCAAGGGCAATACAATTAGGGTTAGGTGCAATTATGCACCTACAGCCAAGATCAAAGTGAAAGTTTTGATTTATTCTATGTGTGTTTCTTCCTTATATTTTTTGCTCAGTATTATGATGGTAGTTTGTTACACAAAGTATCTCAGCACTTGAAAAATATATACCCACCTTTATAAAGATGAAACCCATAAGGAAATGAAACCAAATTACTGCACTAGGAAAACCTTGTTCTCTGTACAGGGACATCTCAACGTTGCACTATTTCTCCCAATGTGTTTTTCAGGTGTTACTGTTTGAATGACTTTTCAAGAATATAAAAACATCAAGAAGGTCTACCTAACCTATTGCAGTGGCAAAACGCCAAATATCTACAAATATTGTATAAACATACACTGAATTTTCTCCATTTTGGAGTCCCAGCCTCCCACTACTTGTGACACAGGAATTTCTTGATCCAGAAACAACATCTTTTTTTCAACAAATTTCTTTGATTAGTTTCTGAACTTTATAATCTTTTTGGATCTTTAACATCCTGTCACAGAATCATCATGGTTGGAAAGGACCACTGAGATCAAGTCCAACCACAAAAAAAAACCACCCAAAAACCTAAACTAAAGAAACCAAAACCAACCACCCCACTCCACCACATCACACCACCTATAAACCAATAATCTTGGGCATTAGAGCATACTCTGAAGACCCATGTCTACACATTTCTTAAATACCTCCAGGGACAGTGACTACATTACCTCCCTGGGCAGGCTGTTCCAGTGCCTGACCACTCTTTCAGTAAAGTAATTCTTCCTAAAGTAAATCCAATCTAAACCTCCCCTGCCACAATTTTAGACCATTTCCTCTGGTTCTGTCATTATTCCCTTGGGAGAAGAGGCCAACCCCCACTTCTCTACAACCTCCTTTCAGGTAGTTGTAGAGAGCAATGAGGTCCCCACCTCAGCCTCCTCCAAACTAAACATGCCCTATTCCCTCAGCCTCTCTTATACAACTTGTTCTCTAGACTATAGGAATGAGTCCTACAGTTTCCTCATAATTTGTTTAAAAATATCTTGTTATTCATCTGCTATAGGATGATTTAATGTTAGCCCTCCAGTTACTGCATTTTGAAAAGCAAAGAACAAGTGTTTTCTATCACATTCTCCCCTTTATTCACCTCTACCTCAAATGTACTTGGTCATCTCTTTCCCAATCAGAAATCCATATTTAATCACTCTTTTTATCCTTCCTACCTGTTGCTAGTTCTAATACATTCTTTCGAGATTGGCAATTAGCAGAACTTCATACAACATTCAAAATATGAATATATAATTAATTTATATACTTGCATAAAAATTCTTTGTTTTGCTCATCTTTTCCTTATTAATGATTCCTAATATTTTTTTTGCTATAATGATTTGTATTAAACACCAAAACTAATATAGAACTAATATAACTGTGAGGTTATTTATAAGAGCACATGGTTAATACAGGGTAGCAGATATGATAAGAAGTTAGACCTCCTGTTATTCTATATGTGATAAGGAGGAAATAGACTTTTGAAAAACCTTCCAAAACTTTTACTTGCACTACAAATTCACTCTTAAAAATATCTACACAATATAAATGTAGTATATAACACGAGCTCCATAATTCATTGTAAACAACACCAAAATGTCTCCTTTTCCAAATCTATGATTCCCATCATATACTATATTTATATATAATTGCTAAATAGAGTTTTAAATGAAAGTATAATTCCACTAATAAAAAATTAAAGGGATACTAAACCCTTTCCTTCCCAAAGTATTAAAAGAAAAAAAAATGAAAAGCTACCCCTCTTCTCAGCAACATGATATCCATTAGTTGGTTTACTTAAAAAAACCAAAAAGACGTGCTTATCAAAAACATGGTTAACAGGAAACATATCTTTTCAGCAAGACACTCATCGTATCTAATGCTGACTGTAGCATGGAAGGAATATTTAAGGAACATTTACTCTTATGGTGTCTCCAAGATTCAGATCCAGATTTTGAAAAAAAAATTCCTGTGGTCTGAATTTCAAACACTCCATCTGCAAAACTAATTACACAGCTCCATCTGTACTAAACATTCTTTTTAAGGCATCATGTAACTGGATAAAACTGAGATCACAGATCATTTGATTACAAGACAACTACAATTGAAGTGTCAATAATTAAAAGGGTAGATGTTACACAGTGGAGGAATCACAGAACTGTAGCAGTCAGAAAGGAACCTTTGGAGATCATCTAGTCCAATCCCTCTGCCAAACCAGGTTCGAGTAGAGCGGGCTGGACAGGAACACATCCAGGCAGGTTTTGAGTATCTCTAGAGGAAATACACCACCATCTCTCTGGGCAGCCTGGTCCAGTGCTCTGTCACTCTCAAAATAAAGACATTTTCAGCCTAGTCAGACGGAATTTCCTGTGTTTGTGCCCATTGCCCCTTGTCCTGTTGATGGCCCCATCCTCTTGACACCCACCCTTTAGATATTCATAAGCATTCAGGAAACCCCCTCTTAGTCTTCTGTTCTCCAGGCTAAACAAACAGGTCTCTCAGCCTTTCCTCATAAGGAAGCTTCTCCAGTCTCCTGATCATCTTCATAGCTCTCGTCTGGACTCTCTCTAGTAGTTCCTGGTCTTTCTTAAAATGGACACAGTACTCCAGATGCGGCCTCACCAGGACAGAGTAGAGGGGGAGGATAACCTCCTTTGACCTGTTGGTCACACTCTGCTTGATGGACTCCATTGGCTTTCTTGGCCAAGAGGGCACATTGCTGGCTCACTGACAACTTCTTGTCCACCAGGACTCCCAGGTCCCCCTCTGCAGCGCTGCTTTACAGCGGATTAGCCCCTTACCTGTACCAGTGCTTGGGGATTCCTCCCTAGGAGCAGTACCCTACACTTGCCCTTGTTGAACTTCATTAGGTTCCTCTCTGCCCAACTCTCTAGCCTGTCCATGTCTCTGTCCAGATCTTGCTGAATGGCAGCACAGCCTTCTGGTATGTCAGCCACTCCTCCCAGTTTTGTGTCATTAGAAATCTTGAAAAATCTGGGAGTAAAACATGGGGAACACCATGAGTTACAGGCCTCCAACTAGACTTTGTGCCACCAATCAAAAATCAGGTCTTCATTGCATTCAATTTCTTAGAAATATTTCTTAGACATATGTATAATTATTCCTTTAACATTATGCCTACTTGATATTTACTTAACTATAATATAATTTCCAATGAAATAATCTGTGGATCCTGATATTCTTATTGGTTAAAACCATCTTCCAAACTACAAAAATTTTTTACAAAAATTTTTTCTCAATACTTAAGTAAGATTTACCTCAGCAGAAGTAAATTCTTAACTTATTAGTAAAAAGAAAAGCGTCTCTGATTTAAAGTAAAAACCAACAGGGGTAGGGGGGAGAAGGAGCAGAGAGGTGGGAATCTGTAAGAAAAGAGGAGTTTAATAGAATCAGAACCCATTTTTAATTATATTATGTAATGTAATTCTGTGTAGCCGTGTCTTATTAATTAAGATTTTTGTACCAAAATAATCATGGTTTTAATTTAAAGTGATTTGGGGATACCTAACATATTCCTCAGTCATGTTTTAGAAAAGAAATTAGAATACAAAGAAGCTTAAAACATCTTCTTTATTAAAGAAAGAAGCCTTTCTATTAACCTTATTGAAATGAGAAAATAAATAAGAGGAAACCTTAAATTACCACCAGGAAATATTTCATTCTCAGTGGTCACAGCCAATCTAGTCTTAACACTCACAATATGTGAAAACAAGGAATCATGTGAGAAAAGACATGGATGACCAAATGTCTTACCTATCTCATTTTTAATAAAAGCCACTATGTTTCATAAACAAGTCATAGGACACTGAAGTGTCACAAATTATTTTTCCTTCTGTTTTATTTTGAAATTCTCAAATCTATAAAAACTTAGAAAAAGAAATTAATTTCCATCTTTTAAAGAGGAAAAAAAAATCAGAAACAACAACATAGGCAGAAAACAGAACATTCCACATAGCTATTAAGTAAAGCTATTAAGATTTCCTTACAGAAGTACTGTCCAAATACTAGCAGGTTTACGATTTATTGTGAAAGACAGGATTCAATCTGAGAATAATCTGAAAGTACGTGTTCAAAATTGAAAAGACTGGCAAATCTTCTTACTGTTCTGCTAGAAGTAAAAGCTGTGCAAACTTCTCAGCTCTTTAATAAATAGTGATTTTTAAGATCCAGAAATTAGCTTAACTGCAGACATTAAGCATGCTTCTCAAATTCTTTCTTCAAATAGTAATTTTCATAAGATGTTCAGAATTCATCACACTGAAAACAGGAATAGGTAACTGAAGGCAACATACAAAAGGGACACATACTACCAAGTTCAGGCACAGGAAAGATGCCAGGAAAGCCACTGACAATGCTTCTCCTAGAAGACAGTGGTCTATGAAATGTCTACACTCCTGTGGTTCCCCAGTTAGAGTACACAAACTTGACCTGTAGTTCTGCTCAGTCTTTCGTAAACATTTGTCCTGCATAAAGTGCATGTATTTAAATGTGGGTAAACTAGGAGTAAAAATCAAATTTATTGCAAGTTTCAGTACAGTGTCATGTTTTCAGAATGAACAAAAAGCTATGATTCAAACTGCAGTAAGTCAGGTGAAACTTCAACCAAACAAGATAATTCTGGGTGGGGATCAGAACAGAATGCAAGCAAATCAGCAATGGACTGCCATAGAGTAAGCTCCAGTCTTGTTGATTACAAAAAAATATTGCCACATAATATCACATAATACCACATAGTATCAGTAAAAGTTTGGAATTCAGTTTGTGCGTGCCCTTATTCAGCAACATGTAGCACTTCATGTAATGTTGTATAGTTAACATACCAAAAGAATAGTTTCACAATTTTATTAAAAAGTCTACTCAAGTCTTTGTAATACACAAGACAGGCAAATTTCTGCTTAGTGAACTTCAGAACAACTCTTTAACTGAATTTATAAACCTTTCTATAAGTAAAAACTAAGCTTTCCTTGCAGAAACCTTTTTTAAAGCATAACAAATAGACATTTCAAAGCCTGATTTTACTAATTAACAAACAAAAAAAAATAGTAACAACAAAAAATATGCAAATATTGCTTAAAAAAAAATTTCAAACAAACACATGAGATGACACCAAGATGAAGGACAAGTAACTACGGAAGTACCCAGAGCCTCCTCATGGGTGGATATAATGGTTTGACTCATACAGATTCACCTGATTCTTACAGATTTTGACTACTGTTACAAGTAAATATTTGATAAAAACATGACAGTTGTAACTATCCTCTTCTCACTGTTTGCAAAAAAAAAGATAAAGTTCCTTTGACTCTAGGAGTTGAACTGCTCATTTGGACTGTGTTACCTTAAAGCCTGAGAGCCACTAGTTGGACTGACACGATTCAAGCCACAAGGCAGGAACACAGCCAGGGTTTGACCTGAATGTCGTGTAGTGAGAAAAGTCAACTGTTGCACCAAACACAAGTGCAAAGAAAAAGGATGGCTGGACGAAGGTCAGACAAGTACTTTAGCTACTGTCCGGGGCATGGAAGTCCTGTGTTACTCCTACAGAACAGAACTACTCCACTGCTCAAAAAGGTTTTTCAAGGCCAAAAGCTTTTCACAGCTGCTGAAGCCCCAGGTACCTCCCAAATCCATCTGTATCAGACTGACTGGAAACAAAGGAACATCAGATTGGCCAGATTAAATATTTCACAGTGATGCAGCTGGAAATAAAGCCAAACAGACACTACACAGTGGTCAGGATACCTACCCTAAAATTTTTGATCTTGTTTGAAATAATTGGTTCAAAACCTGACACTAAATGTGCATTGCTTTTATTCTGCAAGCTATAAAGGATATGTCTGGGAAAGAGATAATGAATAATTATATTGATCCATCTGTTATTTTCTCAGCTTTCCTAAAGTTTCCTTTTTTTTTTACTGCTACTGTGTTTAAGAATCTCATTAAATATTCAAACATGATGCATTCAGACTAACAGTCTAAGATTAAAGGAGAAAAGGAAAAAAAAGCATAAATTCCTTTTTGTTTTCTTCTGATACCAACTGCTGTGATACAAACTACCCACTATACTAACACAGGTGTTATTCCTGAATTTAAGGCCTTTTTTTTTCCAATTACAGAAAACATACAGCAACCCTTAGGCTGAGAAAAAATTTTACAAGGGTGGAGAGAGCAGAAACTTATTCCCTAGGAAACAAGAGGTCCCATGAGAGAAATACATATCTTCTCAGTCATTAATCCAGACAAAACAACTGGGGATATTTTAAACCTTTGAACTGACTCCCACAGCTGAAAACACTTTACACTATCAGTATCAACTAGTCACCTTCAACTAATCTCCTCCTTATGTTGAAAAACAGCTACTAAAAACTTATCCTAAAATCACCACAAGGTTCAGGATTTCAGTTTCAGGTTTTATCACCATGAAAGGTCAAAGACTAGGAGATTTGAAGTGCTAAATTCTCTAAATAGTTAAAGGGGGGCTATTTTTTGCACTTTTTTTTTTCCTTTTTCTTATCCCCCTCTTTTTTCTTTTCTCCCAAACAGCAAATGACAGAATAAGAGGAAACAGCCTCAAGTTGAGCCAGGGAAGCTTTAGATTGGATATTCGGAAAAAATTATTCAATTCAATGAAAGGGCAATTAAGCATTGGAACAGACTGCAGGGAACCGGTGGAGTTGCCATCCCTGGAGGTATTTAAAAGAGGTGTTGATGTGGTGCTTCAGGACACGGTTTAGTGGTGGACTTGGCAGTGTTACAGTCGGACTCTGTGATCTTAAGGGTTCCTCTCCAACATAATTCTGCAATTCCAACTTGATTTTATGATTCTGTGAGAAATCTAAAGAGCCATATAGAGAGCTACAAAACAAACAGCTTAATCACTGCCAACTTTAAAAACATACACACCCAAATATGCACAGTCCAATTCCACAACAAGAGGAAGCCACAACTTTCCAAAGAGTTCCAAGTATGCTTCTTAACGGAAAGGGAAATGTACTCCTGCAAACTCAAGTGTCCTGGGCGTAAGTGCATGCCGCCTGTAGGTGAGAGACTGTGGATGAATTTACATACACTGTGTGTGTATTGACACACACAAAGTGAAAAAGTTTCTATCTTGGATGGGAAGGCTTGAGGGGAGAGAAGAGCAGGGGGAGCATTTGCTAAATAAAGCTTCAACAAAACAAATACTTTCTTAAATTTTACTTTTGATCAGCTAATATTTTTCTGACAAATTACTTAATTGAAATCCTCTTGACCAGATCAAGTGGAAAGTTCCCCAAAGTAGCCCTAACATTACGTTCTTAATACCACCACACTGCTTCTGAGCTATTTTTGTGCTAGCTCCATGGAAACAAAGACATAATTGTTCAATTCAAAAGGCTGCTAAAATTTCCATTACAAAATACACTTATAAAAAGCCTTTACTTTGTGTTTTTATTATGAGAGGGAGAAAATAGGTTATTTTCTGTACTTTACAGTAAGCTTCAGAGACTGGCGTACAGATTCAACCAAAGCCATTGCTATAGTAAAAAATTAATTCTAATGAATCTTAGCAAACTTGCTGCAATTAAGAAGTCAAGTTATAGTTTATAACCTTTTAAGTTTCAGGGTTATTTGCTGTGTCAATTGTCACATTGAGGAAACATTCAAAAACATATCTGATTGTGCATTTAATTTCCTTTATTTGATCATAAATTTAGTAAGTATATCATTAAACCACCAGGTATCTTTACAGAATTAGTAAAAATTATTAATATTTATGTATTTTTATGTAATGCTTGTAAGAAATGCTTGTATGAAAGCTTTCTTACTGCCCAAACCTAATTTAAATTTAAATTATACCCCTCCACATCAAGAGCACCCATAAGAATGCCTTTGATTCCTCTTTAGTCTTCCATCTTGAAAGATGAAGATAATGTTCTTCTACCCCTTTACTTTGATTTATGTCCCTTTTCTCAAGTTAAAGGTTTCTGATTAAAAAAGACTATGTAGAAATGGTTTCTTCTAGTTCCAGCATACAGAAGAGGGAACACTATGGCAGTCATCATGCAAAATTGCTGTAGTCATGGTTTTATCAGATGCAAGGACAACAAGAAAAAATACTTTCTGTCACAGTATGGTTCATAAATACCTCCAATCTAAAGAAATGTAAGGCCTCAAGTTCTACTCCTGTACAACAAAACCATTAAGAACAAAAGCAGGGTGGGCGAGCAAATGTTTACATCATCAGTGGAATGCAAACTTTATTTCCATGCAAGAGCTTGATTACAACTACATTCAGACCTCCACTTACATGATGGTTATATTGTAAGAGTCAGAAAAAGCCCTATTAAAATAAAGTTTTAAGTTAAAGACCTGATGCTGAAATTAAATACAATTATTTCACCATGTGTCTGCTCTGGACTTCTGCCAAAAGAGCTATGGGGAAAAAAGTGGGCATGAGTTAGCTCGTACTTAGAGATTTACTGTACACCATATAAAGGCATCCAAACCCTTGATTTAAAAATGTATAAGAAGAAGAGATGGATACTCTACTACTACTTCAGGGTAAATTCTTCCAGTGGCTTTTCATTCTATTAAAAAAGTACATCTCATTTTAGATTTGCCTCGTTGCAGCTTGTGGCCACTTGATCCTATAATGTTTCTTGTCACTAGATTAACAAGACTTTTATAATAGAAACTTTTATCACACAGAAGTCCGTCCATGCTTCAAATCAAGTCACCCCTCATCATTTCTGATAAGTCCATTTGACTGAGCTTTATGTCCTTTCCTGCAAGATGTTCTCTCACAGAAGTAAAACAAATTACTTTTGAAGGATAGACAGGGAAAAAAAAAGAAAAGGAGAAGCTCCAGGCATACTAGAGATGGAAAGAAAAAGAAAAAAACCACACAATGTATGATATATGTATTCTTACAGAGAAACTTACATGAGCATACATTTGGAAAGAATTCATGCACAAACATTAGACCACAGAGAGAAAAAAATGAAAAAGAAAATATGAGTTGGGAGAAACCTAACAGCCATTTATTTTTAGAATGTTGTAATTTCTTTAACTGCAAAAAAAAAAAAAGCCATAAACAAATGCATATTGAAAAAATTTTTTCTCCTATGCAGCATTCAAGTTATCTTCCAAGAAAATAAAAAAGAAAAAACCCTCTTGATCATACTTTTTAGTTTTATTTTTATGAAAAACGATGGCATCCCAGAGTTCCTCATTTATCTAAGCCCAGCAAATACAAAGGCTTAATTCTATTTAATTTTGCCAAATTGTTAAATAATTCAAGTATTTTTCTTCCATGTAATCTTAACAAAGATACAAAGTAGATCCTCTCTTCATCCCCTCCTCACCTTACTCCTACTTAAAAATGTCCCTATCTTCTCCCTTCCTAATTCACTGTTCTTTCTTATTCATATTATCCTCCTATCTTTCATTAGGTATGCAAGTTCTTTCTGTTCTGTGAATACAACTAAATAATAGCATTCAAGATTTGCTTATAAAACCAACTTTAATGTTTTAACTTTAAATTCTATTATGTTCTTAATGAATACTAAAATAGCTTTCTTTTTGTATTCATTTGTAGAACTGAGAAGAATTATTCTGAAGATATATCAGAAGAAGAATTACTGAAATTACTGTAATTATTGAACCTATCTAATTTTTGTACCACAAATGCATAAAAATGTGCATGAAAATATAAGTAAGAAATGGAGGGGGGGAGGCGAGGAGAGGGTATATGTGGATTGTGCTATATATTAATGCTCAGTTTTACCTGTATATTAGTTTTCTAAGTGAACCTTCATTAGCTATTCTCCATTCAAAAATTTACTTCTAATTCCTTCTAATTTCTTTCTAATACATAGGAAATTCACGAGGCTCTTATCTGAACAGTTATGTCTACTGTTATGTCTACTGCTTCTTTTTCAAAACATTGAAGGAAAATTTTCAAAACCCTGAACAAAATTTAAGATAATTCCAATATGGACCTGTAGGCCATTCTTTCAGCACATAGGTTCTTTTCCAGGTATTTTATTTTATATTTATATCACTGTGGAAATAGTTAACTTCTTTTGTGATCAGGAGTCAGAAAATATGAACTATATTCAGTAGATTTGTCACTGAATTAGAAAGTAATTATAAGACTTTCTTAGTTTTATAGGCTGTTCATGCTTTTCCAATGGAAAAGGACCAATAAACATATACAGTATCTCATCCGCAGAGTTCTGATATTATCTGGAACATGTAAAGAAGACAGTTATTTTTCCTTTTAAAAGGGAAATGGATATGCAAAAATTAAGAATGCTGCAAGATTCAGTTCTATTCCCCAGTGGTCAAAGAAAACTTCATTTAGAAAACAGGTCTTATTCTTCCCCATAAAATTTGCATTTAAACATAACAGCGCTGATGAATTGATCATGTCACATATAAACACCTAATTAGTAAGCTTAAAGTGCATAGTGCTTCCAAAGAATTTCCAGATTAACACGCATCATCTGAGCAAGAAACCAGTAGAGCAGGGTTTTCATAGCTCTTAGCTTTGAAAGCCTAAGGTTGTAGCCTAAGCCATCACAAACCTGACAACAGCCAAAATAGAAAAGGACAAACAAAATACAATGAAGTACAATAAACCTATGCTACACACTCAAAACAGAGACATTGACAGTCCCAGGGATACTACTACATTAATTAATATTGCTTCTGCTACACTTACTACACTACTACACTGACATTTTACACATTCTGCAAAAATATTTGCTTTTCAGGGTTTGTTTGTTAAAGTACTCCCACAAGTAGGAACATAAATAATTTTACCACTATTACAATGCTAGAATCAGTATTAAACAACGGTACGTTTTGAAACAAACAAAAAAAAAAAAGTGAGGGAGGTCACATCCGATAATACAGTAGGAAAAATTCGATGGTAAAAAAAAACAACCCTCCTGCTCTGACTAAAACCCCCACACTTTATCCAGCTATCCTTACCTGATATTACTTCCAGAGGACTGGACCTCCCTCCGTTATACCCCTTAAGAGGACACAAGGTGCAATGGCTTACAGAAGTAAGGTAGCTTAACCTGGAGAATAAGTGTCTTCAGTTAAAAGCGTCCTCTAGGAATTTAACCCTTCACAGAATTAAGGAGGGTTAGGAGGATTTATGGTGTCACTGACCAGCACTGGATGAAGCACAGTTGGAACTGGTGCTTCCATGGCCTTTAAGCACAAAAGCAAAGTCATTCAGGGGATGCTGGAGGGAAGCAGGTCTCTAAAAGGTCACAGGCAGAAGACTATCGGTATGATTTTGGATTCCTCACAATGCAAGTACAGAGTTCTTCTGAAGCCCAGCAAAAATGAAGTGTGCATAAAGAGGGATTCTGCTCCCAGAAAATTCTCAAATTTCTGACAAACCCTCCAAGTTAAAGCAACATATTTACCGTGTGAGTTGCTGGAGCCATGCTTTGAAACTGCAGTGAATTCACACTTAGCGTTTCTACAAGTACAGGCCTCAGGCTTCTCCGTTTATTCCTACACCTCCTCCTCTCATCTCATCCTTAGCTCCCAAAATAAATGACACAGAAATCCTTCAGACAAACAACGTATACACAGGGTGTAGCTGGGAGGGTTTTGATATCAGGAGGCTACAGGAGGCCTTATGTAGGAGTGCTATGAACTGCCCTGGGCTGGTCACAGCCATTTCCAGCCAGCTCCAAACTAGCGACACCCCGAGCATCATCCTGATCCTCTGCCCGGGTGTCTGTAAGCCAGAGGTGGCCACCACAAGGGCAAGAGACAGCACCATGCTCCTGGGGTGAGGTGTAGCTCACTACAGCAGGTGTGTGCACTCCCCAGGAGACGGCGGCCACAGGCAACTCATACCCGGGCAGCGACACCCCCAGGGACGGCCACCGAGGAAAAGCACGTCAGAGGAAAATCTGAAGCAGCCCCATGTGTCGGGGGAAACTATTAATAAGCACAGACAAAAGGAGGGAGTAATGTGCAGGAGGGAAGATCACTAAAAAGCAAGAAGTGTTGGACAGAAATTCTGACACAAATGACCCTGACCATGCTGCCGATGGCCTGCTGGAAGAACTGGGATGAACCCAGTACAACACATGGTGACAGCCGGGGAAGGAGGGGTGGGGGGATAGGAGGGGGTGCTTGGCTTGCCTCCATCTGAAGCAGATGGAAAAAAGCGTCTGTGTAAGTGATTATTTAGTTCTCCTTCATACCCAAATCAGCAAAGTTTGTGTTAACTGGCAGCAAATTAAGTAAAAATTCCCCCAAGTCAAGGCTGTTTTGCCCATGACACTTTATTAGACAAGCAGAGCACAACCGTTTACCTAGGCTTCTGTAAGAAAAGACTAGAACACAACACGTAACATGCAAGGGCACACAAGGCATTTGACTTCATAAATATAAGGAAAACTACATTAGTACTGGAGATAATACCCTTTTTAAAATCTCAACAGTCCATAGACCATTCTCATACCAGCTGTAAATCTGTATGCAGCTACAGATTTGAAGGTGTGGTTGATTAATGGGACATCAACTGGAGGCAATCCGTCTACACAAGATGGTTCACCTGATTTCCACTACTTTTCTGCATTAGAGATCCAGTGCTTCACAGAGACAGGAAATCAAATAATGATTCAAACTATGAATGTTATCTGAAGTTAATACATAAAATATGGAAAAAAAGATAGAAAAAGTACTATAAAAATTTGTAGAGATGTGTCCAGAGAACTAGACCTCAGAGAAATGGTTACTTTTTGTCTTCACTATCTTATTATAGAGAATTCTATAATCCTACCTAAAACTCTGGTTTCAGTTACCATCACATAGACATCCTATTTTATTTAGGGAAATGTCATATCAACATAAATAATTTACTCATTGAAAGACATTTTAGATTGCTGATGGAAAAAAACTATTGGCAAAGTTACTTAACCAGGGTTTGTTTAAGCAATTCATGATTTAGTTTACAGAGATTAAAAACAGTCTTTGTGATTATAATCACAAGTGCCTTTTTTGTGGAGTATTTGCTAGGAATTTGTAAATTACAGTATAGTCAAGTTGTATGCATTCCATTTAGAACTGCAAAGCACAGCTCAAAGTTGCATATATAGATCCTAGATACTAAGTGACTTTAGTTGAAGGGCACAAAGATTTGCTGGTTTAGCTTTTCCTATATTTTCAACAAAATAGACTTAAAAATTCTCATGGTAAAACGTATGAAGTATAATATTCATGTTCTCAATTTATCTACTACCTTTTACCAGGCAATTCTCAAATCTGTGTTTCCAATTACTTCCGGCATTTCCATCTGCTTCCACTGTCCACTGCTCTTCCATTACACTTATTAAGCATTAACGAAGGAGTCCCTAGTACATCACAGACCTTTGTTTCTCACTGCTCTGTGTCTGTTCCAAATGACCTTGCTGTAATGCAACCAGAGATACACAATGGTGCTCTTTGCCCAGGCCCATCTGGCTTCCTTTTGACTCCCTTCTCTGAGCATGCACAATGCTGAAAGAATGAAAAGTTTTATGCAAAAACTTGACATATTTTCATAGGTAACAAAAAAACTTATATAGAAATTGTCATGCATTACTAAACATACAAATATTTCCTTTTGTAATAATGTTTAAAAGATCTGGAAAGAGAAACACTTCAAGGATGAACAAATTTTTTATGTCAAATCATTTTGATTCTGCAATGAAAATATATTACAGCAGCTTTGTATTAAAAAATTTATTTACTAAATGTTTGTATTAAACAGATTTTGGAGTCAACTGTAAGTATTTCATTTAACTTCAATACATTTTCAATACTGAAAAAGTAATATTGTCTTTTTCAAGATTCCAAATATATTGGAAAAAGCTTTTGCTTGTCAGTAAGGAAAGACTCCAAACTAGGAACCAGGCAGTTTATTCAAATAAATTATTTAATAAAAGAGAAGATTTGCTGAAGGAAGAACATACTTCTTCATAAGGTTCTGTCTTTTTCTTCTATAAAAACTATCCATCTGGCAACCATGCACATGAAAAGTTCTTGAATCTATATTCCTATAATAGCACTTTAAGAAGTCCCAGCATCAATAACATGATTGCTAATCCATACAAAGCATAGAATAGGATTGTAACTTCCACCAATCAGAACTGATTAGTCTGAGTCTTTTGACAAGTCTACAACAGTTGATGAACACTTGGCTTGTCAAATATGAGAGGTTTGAGAAAAAATTATGGAGATTATGTTTCACTTTTAATATCACCAAAAAAATTAAGAAAAATTGGAAAACCCAAGCTAAATCCTGTACTTCAGCAGTAAACTCTCCAGACAACTCAATGAGTTGTTACGATCATCCAAGAGAAGCAGTCCAGGCATTGGTATCTAATCCATTTAATTTTCATGTTCTATCATGTATGAGCAGCCCCCTTCTCATATTTCCAGCTCACCAGTGGCAAGCATATTAAGCCTAAAGACCTTTGGCTAGATTTAGTGATAACTACCTGGAAACTGTCTAAGAGAGAGATAAAACAAAAAACAAAAAACAACACAAAGAAAAACAAACAAAAAACTCCCCAAAAGCATGAACTCATCCTTTTCTCTATTTTTAATCAGCTATACCTAATGGAATAAGTTAAAAACAAAAATAAAGTTTCAAAAGATTTGGAAGCAATGAGGTTTATACCACTTTAAGGTAAGTAAGTGTGAAATCCCCTAGTGTTCTGATGCAACTCCCTTAAGATGTCTGATCTCAGTTAATATTAAAAAAAAACAACACACAGAGCAACTGCCACATTTTAAAAATCACTTGAAAAACAAAACACTAACCTTATCTCACATCTTCATTATTCAAATACTTTCGCAATCTGAAAGACTGTGTTCCAGAAACAAATATATTTAAAGTGAATAATAAAATTAAGGAATTCACTGAAATTTTACAGTTCTGGTTTATGGATTTCATAAGACAGATAAATTAAATTATAACACCTAGAAATTCACTGGAGAGTGAAAGTAAATAACTTAGAAAACCTAATGTGTTGCAAGCACTTATACCCATTGTAAAACAGTAAAATAGCTACAGCTAGTCCTAGATTCCCTTAGCAACAACAAGGAATTATATCTGAAAATGAGAAGCAGCAATACCAGAGCAACAGGGCAAAGTTAACCACAAATTATAAAGCAAGTATCAAACAATTAGCATTACTGGAAGCACTACAAGAAGAAGCCCCACAATCACCTCCTCAAAATACTGAAGAGTGTCAGTCTATTGAGTCCACACCCCAACACCCTTTGTCTACGTGAGTCTGAGCTTACTGCTGTCGAAAACAACACAAAAAGTGGGTTTTTTTTACAAAACAAAAAATCACATTAATCAAAATTCCCATTAGACTCCCCTTTCAGATGAGTACTGGTAACAAAGTTTCTATATTATTTCCTATAATGATTATAACAAGGCTTCACCAGGAAGCTAAGGGCTTGTTCACAAAACCTCCATGTAAATCAAATATATACTGAGGGTTTGTTCATTTCGTTTTGGTGGGTTTTTTTAAATTGCATGAACACACAAAATTCTTATTTAGTCTTAAAATATAGTTTAGGCTAAAGGACCAATCATAAGTTGCCCTATGAGATGTCCTGCAAGCTAGAAACTAGCAGTGTCTTTGAAAATGAATCAGTACTATTTACAAAAGACAGGGAAGAAAGTAACATAGTACTCTAAAAAAATAAAATAAAATAGAGGGGGCCAATGAGAATAAAAGTCCAGTTGTATTAATGCCTTGCCAGTCAGACAAGAGGTTTATCATCACTTGATTTGTTATAAACCAAGTTTACATTCAAAGAGAAAAATCAAACTAAGCTCACTAAATGGACATAAAATGGTGTGAAATATGGCTAGAGTAACTGGAATATACTTGAACTAAACAGCAAAGTTTGAAGAGTGTACTTTAATGCATCAGAGATGAAGTTACAATAGTGTCTTGACACTTTGGATAAGAAAGAAAATAAAATTATTTTCATTAACTGCCTTTCTATTCTAACAGAAAGGAAAAGAGAAAAAGAATTTAAGAGAAAAAAAGGAAAGAAATAAGTAAGTATAAATTGTCCAACAGGATAGGAGAACAAAGTACAGGGAGACAAGTTTTATCCTCTTGACTATGAAAAATATGTAACAAAAGGAATAAACATAGTGTGCAGTAGAGGTGAAAAGGAGATCTATGATTCACCATAAATATAAAAGAGATATTGGAAGAGATAAACACAAAACCCTGAACAGAATTTAGGCACACCAAAAAAAAAAAGTTATTTTAAAATTGGACTTTTAAACAAAGTCAAGTAAAGATATCTAATTTACTGCCTCTAGGAAGCCTGGATGGGCACAGCTTCCAGAACAGAAGCAATGCTAGAAAGAACTTTGAGGTCTTGTAGGAATGCTAGGTTGAACTTCAGTACAGTTAAAGTATGTTCTTAATTTAAATATCTACGTGTCAGCTGTCAATGTACCCAAAGCACCCATTCTTGACAGTAAAAATCTAGGCAATTCAGTGGAATCCAGATGACTATTCAGCTAATCATATGTAGGTCTGTTTTTTATGATGATATACACAGGTGTCCAAATGATGGCAGTGACAGCAGACATAGTCAGCCAGACAGCTGTTCTTCACTGAAATTTTGCAACTTTTCACTGCCAGAAGAATATCAGTTAGGGAGTTTAACTGCTGGTTACTGGCCTTCAGCTAGACTTTGTGCCACTGATCACCACCCCCTGAGGCCAGCCATTCAGCTAGATTTCAAGCCACCTCACTGTCTGCTCATCCAGCCTGTCTATGAGGATCTTATGGGAGACAGTGCTGAAAGGCTCACTGAAGTTCAGTTTTAGACAATACCCACTGCTCTCACCTCATCTATGAAACTTGTGATTTCATCACAGACTGGTATCAAGTAGGTCAAGCATGACTTCCCCTTTGTGAAGCCACGATGACTGCTTCTGATGATTTTCTTGTCCTTAGTGTACCTGGAAGTGGTTTCCAGGATTAGCTACTCCATCATCATCCCAGGGATCAAGGTAAGCCTGTAGATCTCTGGATCCTCCTTCTTTCTTGTCATTCTTAAAGATGAAGGATCCAGGGCAAGGATGACAACTGTATTTCTTCATGCCTTGTCTTCTTTATATAGAATCTGAATATAAGATCTAAAGTCTGAAGTATGTAAATTAAAAACAAAACTTCAGAAAACCCTCATGGTTGCAATACAAGGAATACTCATGAAACCATTAAGGAAAAAAAATCCAAAACTATATTGCTCAAATGCAGTAGTTCCTGATATATTACAGATTCTATCCTTCTTATGCAAAATGATTCTGTGGAAATTCTTATATGCTGGAGTAAATGTGTCCTGAACAATAATTTTCTAAAGTAATTCATAAAAATTAAGGTTGGCAGTTACCTTGCTCACTATTTTTGGAGCAGCCTAGAATTCCACTGGTTTTGTGCTTTTGTTTTATTACAGTGCAATATAAAAGAAGATCAACTCAGGCTAGTAGAATTTTCTCTCTAAAGCTCTTCTAATCATGTGAAGTACTGCAACCTTTTATTGCTGTATGTAAACAAAACAATGACAATACAAACATCTTACCTAATACTGAATATTGCTTCTCCTTCCACACAAACATGCCTGCAGTAATCTTTATCCAGCTATTTAGTCAGTTTTCAGGACTTCAAAACAATCTTCTGAGATCTTCAGTTCCAAGATCGTTATTCCAATCATTATTCCAAGATTATTCTTACCTGCTACTGATATTCCATGTAGGTGCAGAAGAGACAGCAATTCAAAGCTCAAAAGCTATAAAGAGAGATTTCAGGGAGTTGAGAAGCTTGCTTAGTAAAAGATTCTGGGATCCAGGCGATTTTTCCACAGACTGGAAGAAGGAGAACATAACCCCAATATATTCAAAAAAGGGAAAAAAGATGACCCTGGGAACTATAGACCAGTCAGTCTCACCTCTGTGCTTGGCAAGATTATGGAGCAGATCCTCCTGAAATCTCTGCTAAAGCACATAGAAAATAAGGAGGTGATTGGAGACAGGGCAGAGCAACAGATGTCATCTTCCTGGACTTCTGCAAAGCATTCAACACTGTCCCGCATGACATCCTGGTCTCAGAATTGGAAAATCATGGATTCGATGGATGGACCACCAAGTGGCCAAGGAGCTGGTTGGATGGCCACACTCAAATTGGTGTGGTCAATGGCTCCATGTCCAATTGGCAGCCAGTGACAAGAGGTGTTCCTCAGGGGTCCTTACTGGGACTGGTGCTGTTCAACATCTTTGTTGAAGACATGGACAGTGAGGTAGAGCGCACCCTCAGCAAGTTTGTTGACGACACCAAATTTGGTGGTGTGGTCGACATACTGGAGGGAAGGGATG
>BJBW01000200.1:60063-131622 GCA_004320125.1 Scolopax mira
GGAATGGAAGTGAAAGGACAAGGGGCAACAGTTTTAAATTGTAAGAAGGGAGATTTAGATTAGATACTAGAAAGACATTCTTTACTGTGAGGGTGGTGAGGCACTGGAACAGGTTGCCCAGGGAAGGCATGGACGCCCCATCCCTGGAGGTGTTCAAGGCCAGGCTGGATGGGGCTTTGAGCAACCTGGTCTGGTGGGAGGTGTCCCTGCCCATGGCAGGGGGGTTGGAACTAGATGATCTCTAAGGTCCCTTCCAACCAAACCATTCTATGATTTTATGATCACTGCTCTTCCAGATGTTGCACACAATTACTTTAAAAGTTTTTATTTTTCTCTTCAGCTTATTCCTCAACTGAACCCAAGTGGTAAGTACAGTTCTATACAACTGCTAGTGAGAGCAATCTTTACGTGAATTTCCTCCAAGAACAGGCATACTATAATAAAAACTTCATAGAAAACCACTCAGGCTGGGAAATCAGTGAGGACAAAGTTAATATGACAGAAAGATGTTTACAATGCTTCAACGTCTCTATTAAAACAGCCTCAAGACCAACTTAAGACAGTCCAAAATGCACTGCCACTGAAACAAGCAGTCTTATCATCTTCTTCTCTCTAGCCATAAACTCCTATAGCCTCTCATGCTGGATGGGGTTTCTAGATACATCTGTTTCACAACATGACAGCAAAATTGCTGATGCCGACTGCAAGAACAAAGTCACAAACCTTTTTCAACAGCAGGAATCCATCAGACTGACCTTTATCTGCTGTGAATTTTCATCATTTATCAACATACACACCAGAAAATTGCCAAGAAAATTCTCTGTGTGATCAACATTTACTTTTAGTTTTATTTGTTATTGGTTTGGGTTGTTGTTTGTTTTTTTTTTTTTTTTGTGTGGGTTTTTCTTTTTTTAATATTAGTATAGGTATTAAGTGTATTTACTTCTCTTTTACTTCTCTTACCAGATTTGGCTTATTTCTCAGTTCAGGTCAACTGACTAGAGTTCCACCTCTCTCTGCAGTGCCCACACATACAACTTAGTTATGACAGGGGTCAGCAGATGGCACTATTACACATTTTTTAATACCATGCTTTTTACGTGTAAATGTTTATTTAACTTTTCTGATTTGCCATGTGTACATGTGCAAGCATGCATGCAAAAGAGAAGATTAAATTCAGAACAACTCTAGCATTGTATTGATGTGCAGGCTGCAGTTCATGAAAAAATGTGCCTATATAACATCTAATAATTATCTCTGTTTCAAGGTTACCGTGTATTAAACACAAATTTTGCCTGACATACAGCTAATCTCATACTACATTGTCTCTCCAATAAGAAACAGACATGAAAGCCACAATAACTATTACTACAGTGAAAAAGTCACATACATGGCACTCCAGCAAGGGACTTCCCCTTTCCTCTCTAAAGAGGAATATCAAGCAGACTCTGACTTTCATTACAGAACACAAAAAGAAAGATAAATATTACTCACATTCTTTTGGAGTCATGCAGTCCACCCCTTCATTTCTATAAATTAACAGAGTAGTTATCACATCATTGTTTATACTAGGATGATTTCAGCTTTTCCCTTGGTTTAATTTCAAGTCACTCTGACTAAAACCAATAAATTTAGCCTGGGAAAGTTTTCTAATCTTAAAATAAAGAAGACAGACAAAAAATTGAAAATAAACATGGTGAAATTTTTAATTTTTTAAAAGTGAGATGCCAAGTACTTATGCTGCCTTTTGCATCTGCATCGATTTCTAGAAGTTTACTCAGCTAAAAACTTACCTATGTCATCCAAAGTGCAGATTTTCTCTCTAGCTGTATATTTCATCCGTGTTTACTATATGCATTCTAACCTCAAAACTTATGCCTATTCAACTATTCTGAGTGAATTCAACTCTTCCATACTGCTTGTTTACTGTAAAATATCCATAATCTGGAGCAATGAGACATAATTTCTATTTAAGAAAAAGCCATTAAAGGTGTAAACTGATTTAATACTCTGTAAACAGAGACACATGAATGCATTTTCTTGCTGTTAACAGAGCACGTTTTCCTGCAACAAAGTCATAAATCACAGAGAAGGTGTTCACACAAAGTGGAGCCCTGCAGGCTTCACCAGACCAGAATTCTCTTCATCCTTGTTCACAAAGTCCTCCTCTCCTCCAACTACCTTCATGCCTATTCAGTCTTCTCTAATACCCATGACATTAGCTAGAGCAATCATCTCTCTCCTACATCTAAGTGACACTGATACTCAAAGTGAGTGTGGCAAAAGGGATTAATTTCAATTCCAGAAACAGTGAGAGGCCCAAGGTGGTTGGAATGATGATGCTTTGATAGAGGACAGCACAGATTTCAGGATCATACTGATGTCGAAGCTGATAGTAATGGCTAGAATAACACCAGGATGAAGGTTGCTAGCTGATCAGTGGAGACCAAAGCAAATTGCTGGGATGATATGGAGTAACCTATTTCTCTAAACTGACTCCGCTGCTCTACTTTCCCTACCCTCTCAAACCTTCATTCCTGCTCCAGAGCTTGCAGAAGCAGTGCAGGAACTCATTCAAAGGATGCATATTGCCACGTTGAGCAATGCCATATGATTTCTTTCCTCTACCTAGTGTTACGTATCAGAGTGAGGAAGAAATTCCTGGAAGTGAATGAACAGAGCCACCATGTCCATAGAGGTGTTTCTCTGTTCACACTTAATTTAAATTTCATAATGACCTCACAAATTAAACCTGCCTTGTCCAGCAAGCAGTCACAGCACACAGTTAAATCATGAGCTTACATCTGCATGCCTGCACTGAACTACTACTGATTTTAACAGAGCAGACTGCAGCTAGATTATAGTCAGTCAATTCAGACATTTCGAAGCCCTTTGAATAATCAATACATTCAATAATGCATTAACTTCAAATACCATTTACATTTAATATAAATTATGGCTTTCAATTTTCACCTAAGGTAAAAGCTAACATTCAGAATTAGGACAGTATCAAAACAGTAATCTTGGACTTTTAAACTCTTACTTAACCACCTCTTTTTGTTCCCTACAGTATACAATCATTTTCTTCAAAACCTCAACAAGACAAATGACTTCCTAAGGACAACATCCAAGTAAGTGTTTACAAGATAACTATTTCTGGATGCCATTTCTCGATTCCACCTTACTAAAAGTAAAACGATTACATGTATTATGTGGTGTGGAATATATACCCATATACTACAGAACGTACTTCAAGTAAATACGTTAATTTATGTTTACAGTATAGTAAAATTAAATTTTACATAAAGGATACATCCATCTGCAATTTAAAAGGCAAAATTTCAAGTTTGCATTCGAAATTCAAAGCAAAGACATTTCAAACATTTTCCTGAACTTTACATACTTTTCTGACTTCTGTATTAGTATAATGTCTAAAAATTTCCAATAGCTTAAAAGTAGAAAGACTCTACCTATCTTTATTTAGTGAAAGTTTTGGACCAGACTGTGCAATTAAACATTCATAACTTTTCTCCTCAGTTTTATTTTAGTTCCCCACAAATATAGGGACTATGTTGGCCAGTTCTTCTTTTAGTTAATGGAATTTTTTTTTTCCTAATGTGATAAGGCTTTCTAAGAATGGTATAAATCTTTCATTAAGTTTTTACTTCAATGTTGATATAAACTAATGGCAGTCTCCTTTGGCCAAAGCTTCTACTTTTACTTCCAAATTCCTGAAAAACACACTTAGAATGAAGTCTGTACCCATTTTTTAAACAAGACTTATCTTTTTAATTTGGAAGAAAAAAGATTCAACTATTAACTCAACTATTACAATATACAAGAGTTTACTGCATTTGAGGGGCAAAACAGAAGCAATAAATTTACTTATTTCACTTAGAGTCTTCAGCAGTTTTTCTCTTCATGGAGATTATAATTTCATAGTCACTAACTTCTCTTCATCTATCTAATCTAACTAATGTAAGACTTAAATTGAAGTCTTTAATCAGCTATGATAACTGAAATCCAAAATTAAGCTACATCAGGGACCGTGCAGTCTAGAAAAAGTAGCCAAACTGCCAAGTTTGATTGCCTAGCGAGGCCATTGTAATATATGTGAGAAGAAAACATGACTTTCATGTTCAATAAGATTCATCTAGAACCAATATTTTGCCATAGAGTACTTAAAAGATTTTGCATGCTCTTGAAGATTTTGTGACTTGATGACCATTTCTAGCTAATAATTATCAATTCTAGCTAATTAAATACATTTGAAATGTGAATTCAAGACGATTCTCTGAAAAGAGGGGAAAAACACCATCTCAGAATACAAGACAGGATGGAAATGTTCTGTTTATTACATCTGCTTTTTAAATTTTTTTATTTCATCATGAAATTGGATTAAAAAATAGATTTTCATAGCCAGATGGAGTATAAATCCTGAAACAAGATGCTTCTTTGGCACAAAACATGAACCTTAAGGCCATCTAATGCCAATCTAAAGAAACAAAAAGCTCAAAGCAACTTCACCAATACTTGTTTTCAGATAGGAGATCAAATGATGAAACAATGACTCAGTCATTAACCTGAAAGTTGAAGGGTGATTTAAAATTACATTTTTCTAATTTATTTCCAGTTTTGTAATATAGAATATTTTATTTTTATAGAAGGAAATTCCTATGCTTCTATTCTTACTTTTTGTACTGTTTATCTGTATAGCTGTCCTGGTTTCAGCTGGGATAGAGTTAGTTTTTTTGGTGGTGTCTGCTGTGTTTCAGATTTATTGTGGTAGGAATGTCAATAACGCATATTGTTTTAGTTGTTCCCAGGTGATATTTACGTTAGCCGAGGACTTTTTTCAGTTTCCCATAGAAGCTGAGAGGGAGCATAGGTAGAACAAGCTGTCTAACAGAATATTCCATAACATAGACAACATGCTCAGTATATAAATGGGGGTTGGCCAGGGAGTAGAAATCCATGATCACTGCTCAGAATAGGCTGGGCAACCAGTTCACGAGATGGCAAGAGTAACTTGTGTTGTATTACTTTATCTTGCATATTCTTTAACATTATTATTAGTAGTAGTATTTTCTTTTCCATTATTGTTCTATTAAACTGTCTTTATCTCAACCCATGAGGTTTTGTTTGTTGGGTTTTTTTCCTATTCCCCTCCTTTTCTCCCTCTTCTCCCTACTATTCTGGGGGAGGCAGAGGGAGAACTGAGCAACCAGATACATGGTCCTACCTGCAGCTGGGGCTAAAACATGACACTAGTCAGGAAAGTTTGGCTGGTATAGTCCATATTGCTCCTCAGGAAATTACAATTTCAAATGCTGCAGTGTTTCCCTCTAAGCAAACAGTATTTGCCAATGCAGATGCACTTCAGGACAGGATGTGGTTGACTTTTTTCCCAGTGGCACTTTGACCAGTGACAATGGTCAGTGTTAGCATTTCCAAGTGCAGAATCACTAGAAAGGTTCTCCCTAAGTTTCCTTCAATAAGCAGCAGAGAGAGCAAAGAGACACACAGCACAAACTCCCAATTGACAAAGACTGCAGTCAAGGAAGCTCCCTTTATTACCAAGTCATTTAAAAAAAAAAAAAAACCCTCCGAAATATCAAAGCAAAACTAATTGTTGAGTCATTTCTCTAAAGAAAACACTACAGAAATGCTACTTCTAATGTGCCACGTATGGAGATGATTAGAACAATTTACCTCCTCCTCCACAAGGTGCAGATTGTGCTTGATTAAAATGAGTGTACTTTAGTGGGCTCTCCTATTTCTGCTAAAAATGAAAAGCATTGTTGGACTACATTAAAGTTACTGTCCTGCAATGCTTGCATAGAGCTCTAGCAGCTTGTTAGGTCTTTCTCCTTTCTCCTCTTTCCCCTGACACTTATTATTTGTCCTTTCTTTAAGAAAGGGGACAGCAGAGAAAGAAGCAGCTTATACTTGCTTGCAACAACACAGATCTGTTTCTGAGAAGATCTACAGATGCTGTGCCCTGAAGGATCATTATCAAGATTTCCAGCAAAGTAAGATTACCCATATTATAAAGCAGCACACTAATTGCACAAGTGACAGACAAAAATCAACCAGCAAACACTGAATTTCCTGTTTTTCTTTCCCAGTATTTGTTGCAACAAAAGGCTTCTTTCTGTTGTTGTAAATTAACTGCTTGCATTTACGTGTTTAACAAACATTTTGCTATATCAAAATAGTTACAGAAGGAACTCAAACCACCAAAATACACTAGAAAAATTATTTCTACCTTTAAAAAGACTGACCTATATTTCAGCAAGACAACAAAAGAAGAGGATGTCATATATTTGTAGGTCATTCAAGACTAAAACAAGAAAATATCACGCATCGATGTCAGTTCAATTCCTTGTATCTAGAACTGCTTAAATCTTTGAAAAATTTATTCTTTTTTATTAATAGTAAACAATTATTAAAACTAATTTTAAAATTACATTTGAAATTATTACATAAGCTTGGATCTTAAGTAAATACATTGTAGTAATGCTCTAATTAAGAGCATTTACTAATGCACTCAATATATCTGAAGTTTCAGGGATCAGGATAACTAAACAGGCCAAAGCCACTGGTTAAGTGACAAAGCCTTCTTGCTGAAGGGCTACGTCATCCCTCAGCACAGAAGTCTCTTTTGTGAGTCAAGATAAAAATTTTGGAAAATATCTAATTCTCGTCTAATTATTATTAACATTCAATAGTATTTTCATCTATAACATTATTAGTTTGTTAAAACTTCTGAAACAGACTAAGATACAAAAAAAGTAAAACCCACTTCCTTTTGAAATCTACAAGTAAAAGTAAACAGGTGGATCTACTATTTCCATTTCATGAAGAACCAAGAACTCAGTCAACTGAGTCTTCAACCCCCGAGCCTATTTCTGAAGCTGTTTCAAATGCAAACCTGATTTTGAGGAACTGTAATCAGGACACCTAAAATCATACATATCGACCAACAAAACCAGTTCTAAAATACCAGGCTTTGATGCTCACTGACAGAAAGGCAGCATAAGGCTCAGCAATAAGGCTTTATTTGAGGGCATATTAGAATATCTTAATGGCTACCAAGCACTGAGCGTTCCTTTATGAAACATAATAGAAAAAAGCAAAAAGGGGAAGAAGATACTCTGACTACCTAAACAATATGATTCAGATACTCTGCAAATACATATTTATTCCTGTAATAAATTACTTCAATTTAAAATAAGATTATGACATAATTTTAGAAAATAGGGCCTTATCAGATTCCCAAAGGCCTGAGTATCTATGGTCCCGCACATAAAAGTCTCTAGAAATTAGAACTTTCAGCAAATCACTAAATCATTATATTCAAATGGCTCTGATTTCTTAAGTCACACAATAAATGAGGAATCTAGGGTTTTATTTAAAGACATCAATATTTGGGGGGGGGGGGGGGGGGGGGGGGGGGGGGAGAAGGGACAGGGACACTAGAAATCCTTGTGGTTTCTGACTACAGTCTTCTGACTACAGTCTGACTTGAAGTCAGCCTTAGTTCTGACAATTAATTGTAAGCACCAATTTGATTTTTAAATGCAAGAAAAACTGCCCTATGGCCTTTTCCAAATCTCTCAAGAGCAAAGGAAAGAAAACAAGCTAAAACTCTAATATCCATGTCCAGAAAACAACCATGGATTTTCATATAAATCCAACAACAGGCTTTACCAGTAGCAACACTGAAGAATGGAGTTTGTTACATCTGACTTGTACACAAAATAGTGATCTTTCCTCCACAGACACCATCAGCCTCTTATTTCTGCATTGATTATTCTAAAAGGCTAAAGACAAACAAGTCATTCAAGGAGGGAAATTACATTTTTAAATATTTAAAACAAAAAATTAATCTCTTCTTAGATGTAATTTTCTTGTTTTGGAAAACTGCTATAACGATGATTCAAAACACACTTCATTTGACCTAGAAATCTCTGCTGTCTGTATCCTTTAAATGAGTAAGTTAACATGAATTCCTCTTACTGATAGCCACTTAAAACATTTAAGATTTCTAGCCTATTATCTGGAAGGCTTTCATAGTATATGCTTATATAGTCAGGTTGTTGACTGAAATTAAAAAAAAACACTCAAGCACAAAATTGTTCAATCTACAACTGGGGAAAAACAAAAATAACCACTCAAACAAAAAACCAAAGAGTCCACTCTGGATACTTGCTATAAGCAATAATTACTTTAACATTTTGTAGTACATGGACATGAAAACATTGACAAACTACAGCATTAGCACCGTCAATTTAATGTGATAAGACTTGACTCAAAAAAAAAAAAAAGTTTTAAGAGTTATTTCCTAGCCTTTTGGGTTTTTTCCCTCTTAATGAAGCTGTAATTCCCCTTGACTCACACGCTTGTCTATGGAACAGGAGTGTGACTGCTTTCAACTAATATGGACATCCTGACTCTTCTGGAAAAATTCCATTGGCCTCAAAACAAGATTATTCCATATCTGGTTCAATCTGTGTCCACCGCATATCCCAACATTGCCCTGGAAAAAGGCTGATCAGAAGCCCCCTCTGCCTTTTGAAGTCTTTCTGGCAACATCTTTTTAATATGAGAAAGTGATTCACAAACTGCACAGCATCCACTTTGCCCAACATAACTGTGAACCGTTACAGACATCTTTATGTGTTCTGCTTTCTCTGAAGTACATATAGCCTGTGGAAAAGAACCTTTGGATACACATACATTTCCAAAGCAAATTCTGGAACACCTATCAAGACAGAGCAAAGGAGATGCTAATATTTAAGATATGAGGTTTCAAGCTTGATTACCTTCAAACTTCCCTTTCTAGCATGAGTGAAGGACTTTATTTTTGCAAATAACATTTATGAGTGAAGCAGGCTATTGTTTTGATAGTTCTCAAGAGAACAGAACATCAATAACAGAATGTACAACAATTAAAGCATTCTTTAATATTGTGTTTCTTATGAAGGATTTGATTAACAGAAGATTTATCATAGTATTCAAGAACTCCAGTATGACAAATCTAGATGTTATGCAAGATCCTTATAAAAACAGAAATGCGGGAACAGCAATGGAAGAGAGCTACACTGTAACCAGACAAATTTCCATGGAGAAGAAATCTGCTAATAAGTATGTACTAGTTCTGTATACAAAATAGGGATTAACCTATTTTTCTCTACATGACATCTGGATGCTAGGAAAATGAAAAACTCTCTTTTCACCTGCTACAAATTTTAGACACTTAATCATATTGTGCTAGGAGCTGTATTAGATATGCTGAACTGCATACCTCATTGTATTAAAACTCAGAGCTGTTCCTGTACATGTCATACTAACTTGATACTGACTTGAATTCCCCCAGATACGAACTTGAATTCCCTACTTTGCTCAAGAGACAAGCATTACAAGAGTTAAAACCTCATAAAATAGTTTCATTGTTCTTATTGCAGAAACAAATACAGAGAGAAAAGAATAAAGAAATGGACTATGCTAGGTTGCAGATTTAATTTTTTAAAAAATATGTTCAGGTTTTAACTAATATGAAGCCTCATAAGGTAAATGGCTCAAATCAAGATGCACATTTCAAGAGACTATGAAGTCTTACAGCATCTTTAAAAATAATCACCAAAGACTTCTGCTAGTTTTGTAGAATAATCTATGTTGATCTGTAAATGCCAGCAGAGAATTTAAAAGCAGTACCTATTTTTGCAGAAGCACTGCCACAAAAATAGCTGTTCTTTCGGGACTGTTTGATAGTATTTCTTTTTCACCTCTCCTCCACATAAGACACACCAACCACTAAATCGCCTCTCTTTCAAAAGGAGAGGTTACCATGGATGAGCTTCACTGTCAACGTGTAAGAACTGATATCCATAAAAGACAACACGTCTACCTCTGCTAAAATCTTTGAGGTGCACTAAAGGACTATGTGAGGAATTATGACATCTTTTGTGTTGAATTTGGAATTCAAGAACTTTCCCAGCAGGACTTAGGTTTCATTTACTGTCCGTTTTATACACAAAAAGGACCTGGCAAAGTGGAGTCTCTCTGCTGGCCGTGATTGGAAAGATCCTCTTTCAGAATCCCCTGAACTTTAAGTCTGTTATTCACACAATAAACAATTTGCATGATCTTGCCAGTATTTGTACAGAAATAATTTCTTACAGCCAAAAGCCCATCACAGTTTATGAAGCAGAGAGTTGCTATCAGTTAAAGGCTTTCCAACAGATTAAAACTGTTCTAAGCTATTGTGTTTACCAGACTGCTGTTGTGCTTATTACCTATGTTATGACATAGGTAGATCCTAGATGTGTCTCCTGAGCAGTGATCATTAAACGAAATTATGCCCCATCTTCATATCCTCATTAACTGAGGTGGTATAACAAGTTAGAAATGATGAAATCCCTTAGTAAGCCAGGTACACATCTATTGAGGCACTGATAAATGCCCAACTATAATGAATCAGGCACACGATCTGGATGAAAGATATGTAAATACCCATGCAGCTCCTGTACAGGACACTGGAATCCAACAAGACCTGAACATCTGTCCAAAAGAGTAATTGAAAGACTTAAACTGTAAGAAAAGCACTTGATTGAGTATAACTGATCTGACACCTCTTTCAAGACTTCTCTGGAAACAAGCAGTAATTGAGCACCCAGGTGACAGAAAATACAGACTTCCTTGACTAAGTGACAGAAGCACTTCTAGAGGAAATTTCTTCAGACAAAGTTCACCCATTGCACAATACAGTGAAGTGTTAAACAGTGCTTATGCCCTCCTTCTCCCATAAAGGCAAAAATGATATTCAGTGATGAAAGACTCACATGGCAACTTTATTAATCATTTATCAGGATTGCCTAGGAGCAGTCTGAACATAGTGCTGGTAAATTAATGGATGCCTAGAATGAAATCATAGAAACCTGATCCTACACTTGTCTATATTTTCAGTAGGGATACCAAAAGAGAAGGGAAATAAGAAAGAAATGAGAGATTTAGCTGCGTTAACAGCATCTATGAAAAAAAAAAACCACCAAAAAAAACCCCCGAGGAGGTGGTTCTTAAGTGCAAAACCGAATGACTGCAATGATGCAGAACTTTATAAAGGAGATATGAACACATCTTTGATTTCACTGCATTGCTACGTTTCTATCATCCAACAATACTGCATAAACAGGTATACTGCCCCTTTCACAAATGGGAATGATGCTCTGGCACATCCCATTGTGGGCTCTACAGGCTGCCTAGTATTGAAAACAGCAATTCTAACTGATAGTGAAATTGTCCTTCACTAATGGAAAATAGTACTGATCTCTTACCTATTGATTCGTTCTAAAGAAAAGGCCAGGACTTAAAAGACAGAAAAAAACTGTATAAAGCATAATTAACACAGAAACTGTTGGATGCTGCAGGACTGCATCTGATGCTAGCAAGAACAGTTAAGCAAGTAATTTATTACATTTCTATCACATATGCATTTTACTTAATTTGAACAAAAGACTCAGAATAGCTACAAGAATGGCATATAAATGCTATGAACACAACCAAGGTACTGAACAATACATTTGTGTATATATAAATACTTTCATGGGCATTCACGTACTACATAAATAGTATCTCATAAATATAACATACAACTACTTAACAGTGGTGTAGTTATAGTGGTGTAGTTATAGTACTATGCTGGAGTACTTGATGGAAGCTGTAGCTAGAAAGCTTTGAATTCCAGCTGCTGAGTAATTAAGATTTACAGATGTTACACCATGAGTTGTGCTACCCCACTGGTTGCCGTAATACTCAAATACCACTGGAGTGACTGTTCAGCTATTTATAATTTGAAATGTGACCCCTGAGACAGGATGGGGGTACTTAATAAAAATATGAGTCAACATTAATTTTTCATCAATGGCATTCTTATCTGAACACTGTAAATAGAGTGTATTGTCTTACCTTTTATTCAATTATGATAACAAGTCTCTTATGAAAACATCTACAGAAATTAGGATACACACACATCTCCTGTGTTTGCATGACTCTACAAATTAATAAGAAGGTGAAAAAAATCCTTTGTTGAATTATTACTTTTAAAATTTGATTTAGAATTTTTACTTCAAGTGGAGGAGGTGGGGAAGCAGCCCCATTTTGCATCCACTTATAGTAAGAATTTTTAAGCTGACTTAACTTTCATGGATGACAAAAGTTAGAAAAAAAAACCACCACTCAAATATTTTCCAATACTGATAAATTTAACGTTCCTGATTTGGCTATATCTAATATGATCTTGTCTTTAAAAGAATGACACACCAGAAAAAGAAATTATATAACAGCAAAGAACAGATGACTACTATACACAATTCAATAAAGTAAAAAGGTACCAAGATAAAGTGAAAAATTAACTACAACACATTTCTGATCTATTTAGCAGATTCAGAGCATTTTAGATGAACTATTGACTATCTAGACTTAAGGGCTTAAACTGCCTAATAGGACTACAAGCAAACCATGTCAAATTTTTAAAAATACTTTTTAAGGGTAGCCAGATCTCTCAAGCAGCTCTTTAAAAATCCAGGAAAAAATACTATTTATATTGCACATTTTAAAGACATGTCTATCAATAAATGAATCACAATATAACAGAAACTCAGAGGTGTCCCTGTGGGGTGTCCCTGCTCTGGTGTGAGTCGTCCACAGGCTGGAACCCCTCACTGTTGTCTCTACTCCAGCCATCCACAAGCATCTCAAAGATGTTTTCAAATTGTATGTTATTACTTGTGCATACACAACTTTATAAACAGTGGACATTTCAAAATTTGGTGAAAAAAAGCAGATAAAACAGTCATTTCCTTTACTCGGTTATATCACATAATTCTAAATGCTTCAGTCAAAAGAATGAGTTTTTACAAATAAACTTGAAAAATGTTTTTCAGTAAACTTCTCTAAACAAATATGGGAATCATAACAAGTCAAATTAATTGCTTCAGAAATCATCAAGAAGTACAAAAAGACATCTTCTGCTTCAGAGTAAAATCTGGGAAGACATACAAGCACACAAACTAAAAAAAAAATAAAGAAGATTTCCACTAAATACCAAGCTCAGTTGTTGCATTGTTTAGGGGTGTTTTTTTCTGAGGAGTAGGTGGGGGTGTTAATCTTTACATTGCAAGTTAACCAATTTTCATTCACATTTGGTGAAAGCCCGACACCAGAACACAAAGTTGGTTTTGGCTACGAAAGTTATTTTCCTTCACAGTAGCTGATATAGGTCTAGGTTTTGGATTTGTGACCAAGACAGTGCTGGTAATACAGGGATGTTTTAGCTCTTGCTGAGCTGCGCTTACAGCATCAAGGCCTTTTCTGCTTCTCACGCTACCCCCACCAGCAAGTTTGCTGGGGGTGTTCAAGAAGTTGGGAGGGGACACTAATGGGAGAGTTGACCCCAGCTGACCAAAGAGATATCCCACACCATATGATGTCATGCTCAGCAGCAAAAGCTGGCAGAAAGGATGAAGGGGGAGGCACATTTGGAGTTAACATTGGTTTCCTTCTCAAGCAATCATTAGGTATTACGAAGACTTGCTTTCCTGGATCATGGCTGAACACCTGCCTGCCAAAATTCCTTCTTCAGCTCAGGGATAGCTACAGTTAAATTCTCATAGTTCAGGTTCCCATTCAGGTCAACAATGTTTCATTAGCCGATTTGGTTATCCTGCTCTAATTTGAAACAATTCAGGAGGGGGGAATAATATTTATAAATAGGCTGGTTTACATAATTAGTTAGGCATTTAAGTAAGTGCAGCTTCAAACCTTATCTCCTGCTCTACAGCAAAGCTCGAAGGAAACCTGTATGTAAAGGAGAGCATTGTAGCTTCCCTACAGCTTCTTAAATCTGATACAAGAAGCTGAGGAAGTAAAGAAGCACTGGGCTGGCAGTGTAGTGCTGCGGTAGGAGAACAGGATTTGCACATTTACAGGAAAGCAAACAGAACCACTTCACGTCCACATTTAGCCATATGACAAAAGGAATATCGGAAGTAAGGTCAGATGAGTGTCAGTGTTCTTCGGAAGAACCATACATTACTACTACGGCCTGAGGAAGAGAGGTACCAAAAATGTTACTTCTCCCTTCCCTCTCACATCTCCCTCATGAGAGAAATTTAATTAGAGTTTTAATTAGAGCCTGAGGCCAGAATAAGAGTTTTCATAATCAAAAAGTTCATAAGAACTGCCGTACTAGGTCAGATCAAAAAAAAAAAAATCTACCTAGAAAAATATGTTTATTAACTACATATACTAAAAGACATAATGGGAAAAATATAAACATAGGATAAGCATATATATCACTTGGCCTAATCCTAGAACCTCCTGTATTTTCTTTAGACTTCTTGAGCTAGTGGGGATATACTTGTATATGACACCTTCCGCTGAAAAATCCCGTAGCAAGTTGTCTCAGAATTTAACATCATGTTGAAAAGTATCTTTCTTGGTTTTGAATGTTCTCTACTTGTTAGGTTAATATGACAACTCCCAGTTAGAAGCCACAGAAAATCTGTTCAACTCTCTGTATCGTTATTCCAGCAGAGCTGTACCCTATTGGTGTGCTGTTCTGATCTTTCAAATTGCCTTCACAATAATTCCTAAAACTTCTCTTTCTGTGACTGAGGATTGAGCCAACACTTTCACTGATCTATTTCAATTACAAGATTTCATTATGAGCAGTAACAATCAAGTTAAGGATCACAGGTTTATATGTAAAATTATGATTATTCCATCTCTCCATATACATACTTATTAGCATTGAACTGAACTGCCATTTTATCAGTTAGATTTTTTTTTTTACTTATCCTGAATTACCCTACAGTGTCTGCAAACTTTGACACCTCATTATTCATTCCTCTCCTAAATGATTTATGAATATATTAAGAGCACAGGCGTTGGTTCAGATCCTTATGGGATTCCATTGGTGACCTCCCTTCAGTACAAAAACAGGGCATTTATTTTTGTCCTTTTCACTGTACATTTTAACCAGTTTTTAGACATGAAAAAAATCCCTCATTACATCATAGCAGCTCAAATTATTTTAAGAGCTTTTTGTGAAAAATCTTGCCAAATACTTCGGATGGTATCAACTGCTCACATACATAGTTCCTTTCACAAAATGGTAAGCCTTAAAATATGTTGAAACTTTCCCAGTATTTACTCATATTCTCCCTAATTCTATTCTGAATTGTGATTTCTAGCTGTTTACTGGTACACATATCAGATGTGTTGGCCTACGTTTCCCCTGATCTCTTCAGAACCATTTTCATTATTATATACTGCAATTCTATTTCTTCATAATTGAACTCCTTAGAAATGCTGGGTGAAGATGACTGGGGCTTATTAGTTGCTGCTCCACATGACATGTACCGCTCCTGCTAGGGTCAGCAGAGAGGAATCAAGCAGCTCAACAGCCAAATACCAACAAAAGAAAGGTCATGTGCTGCTGAAGACACTGCTGACTCACGCAGCAAGGAACGGCTGCTCCGTAAATCCCAGCAGATTCACACAGTCCCAGAGCCGACAGGTCCACAGTAACACATACTCACCTTTAATGGAATCATCCCGAAATTGTAATAATGATACAAATCTCTGATTCGGGAGCAACAAATGCAGTAGATAATAGATTAGGATCAAGGAATTTGTTTATTTTTAAGGTAATGGTAAAACTGAGGGGTTCTGCTCTTATTCACTTAGTCCCCTCCAGGGAAAAAACACACATCTTACAAGCTGTTGAACTGCTGAGGGACTCCTGGAAGGCAAGTATATCCTACACGCCAAGCACTGGTCTGCAAGAGAAGAGGGTGACCTAAGAAACAGGTCCCTCAAAAGTCAGACGACAGCTACAGAATGAGATATGAAATCAGGTCCACAATTTTTATTTTTTTTTTTTTGCACACTTGCTTCACAAAAACTGAATTTCTTTTATACTGAAATATGTTGTAGGACATGCCCTACTTTAGTTAGCAAAATACAAGAACAGACACAAATCTCCCCAAATGAAATGACACATTCTCTTTACAAAAACTAAATAAAGTTTGCTAGGTTAATATACAGATCAATGGGGTTTGGAAAAAAAAAAAAAATCTTTACATCCCCTCTTTCTCCCTTTTCCCTAAGATACTCATTAAGAGATGTTGCACTCATTTATGAGCAAGTGGAAACAACAGACAGAAACGATTGTATCTGTCACCGGTTACTGTAGAGAGGACATTACAGGCACTGTTTGGAGTACTTCCAATCTGATTTTGTGACATCATGCTGCATCACACAGACTGGAAACAAACACTGAAACACCAGACTGCTGTTGAAGAATTACCGAGTCCTAGCTTCACAGTAGTTGGGTCTGCATTAAGTTGATAAGGCTTTGCAAAGTCTTTATTTTTTCAGCTTTTGAATCAAAAAAGCTACCATTAAACATCTCAGAACAAGCATTTTATGTTCATTTTATCCCAGAAGAATGTTTTTTCGAATTATTTACAAATCACTTTACATATTCTAACACTGATGTGAAGAAAAGGTATCAATTAGAATCTGATACTTCTCAGGACTTCAAGTATTAATTTCCATGAAAAGCAAGCTTCAGATCATGTACATGCAAATGTGGTTACTTGGGCATACTGTCTTTAAGCACCTTTCAACAGCCAGTGTTGAGTGCTTAAATACAACTGGTTAACTATATAGTAACTATATATACAATTTTAATATAACTTCATGAACTCTGAATCGCAGCACTCGTGAATATATAAATCATATGCTTTCATAATATGAATTCCTTTAGTTCTTCAATACTAGTCTAATAAAATGATACCTCTTAATGCTAAGACCCAGGGTGACCGTAGGCAAATCATATAATCCTAAGTAGGTAAAGTGAGTCTCAACAATCCGTTTCAACTAAAGCTTTCTGTAGGCAATTCTGACCCTTTCAGCTTCATATCATTACAATATTAATTACTTTTATCTCAGAAGAATGCTTAGATGCAATTGTGATGTTTTGAAGCATCGTACTGTAGTAATAATAGTTTATAAAATAAAAATACTTCACTTTCTCTTAACCTTTTTAAATTCAGAGAGCTATGGATATTCCATCTTTTATGTTCAATACACTAAAGCTACTACAGCAATACAAAAAATCCTTGGCACAACTCCTCAGGATTGCCTTGATTTACCTTCCTAAATTTTACACCACCTATACCTTCTTGTCAAAAAGCAGACATTGCTTATTTACTTAGATTTTCATTGTCCTTTTATTACTGAACTATTAGCTAATTGCTAAGAAAAAATTTACTGTAAAATAGAATATAAAAAGAAAGGGAGCACTACAGTGTTCTTTCTCAGAATGCTGAATATGTGTAAATAATCCCTACAGCCTTCAACTATAGGTTGATCATATTTTTAACAGACAAATCTTTAAAAATCTTCTCAGTAAATTAAAATCCTTGTTCAAATACCTCACTCCCAGGCAAATGTAATTTCACATTTAATTTGCACTCATTTGCGTCCAGTGAAGAAGTGACATTTTTTTGTGGCTACAAACTTCACAACATGAAGACATCAAATTTTTAATCAATTGTAATAATGAACACTAAGATTCTAGATTATGACTATATTTCCTGGTCTTTCTCAATGATTTAAGCAGTCTGTGGTGCATTCTGGTGGTATCACCAACAAAATGTCTAATTTTCCCCTGCAAAAATTAAAGTTAAAATTAATATTTTAACTTTCAATGTGCTCAACATTTAGCTAAGCTACTGATTCATTCATTCTAGCATCCCATTCAACAGTGGCCAGATCTATTTCTTCCTCAACTTAATTTTAAAATTTACTAAGTACATGCATACAAGACCTAGCAGTAGAGATTTCTCTTTTCTCTTTTTAAGTTGTAAAAAGTTTCATCAGCTATAGCAATGTAATAAAGCTTTTGACCTCACCAGACTGCAGTGTCAGGAGGTTGGCATGTGCTGTACTATAATGATATATGGCTGCAGAAAGCTGATGGACACAGTAGGACAGAAGGGAGATGCCATAGCAGAAATACAATGTGATCCAGTGCTACAATCTCCTGATATTCCACCGCTGTAACTGTAGTTGGACTTTGACACTGGCCAACTGCTCCCTAAGAATAACCACAGGCAATTCATCCACCTTTGCAGACAGAGATAAGACATGCACCCTCCTGGTGGCACATAACCTTTTTCTTCCCCTATATTAAAGTATCACAGAAATAGCAAAAGAAAGCAATACCAACTGTGAAGGTAATGCAAGCTTACTACACTTCAAAAAGTTAGAAGCAAAAATCCAGTCTTCCTCTCTTCTACATCTAAAATCTGTGTGAAGAGGTGCATTGACTCAATAGGCAAATACAAACAAGTTCCAAAAGTTAGTGCCACAAGCTTCTTTAACCTATACAGGTGGGAATGCACAAAAGCACCCAAAGAACCAACATCCTAGTTTCATTCTTCTTGAAAGTGGTTCTTAGACTCTGACTACTTAGGCAGAAGTATTCTTTCATAAGAGTTTCAAGAAACCTTTCTGAAATGGTCCAAATGTTAGGGACAAATAGGAAGTTACAAAATCAAATATTAAAAATTTAAATTTCATAATTGGCCACTAATTCAACCTGTATAAATTACGTGGGGCTGCAGTTCATATAGTTTTTAGTGTCTATGTTAAGCATACCTTCCTAAAATGCCTGTGATAAAAGATGCATTTACGCTAAAATTTTAAGGGGAAACACTGGGTTTCCACACATACTTTTAGGGAATCAAATCCTTGAAGAAAAAGGCTTACTTGTTGAAAATATCAGATTAGAAAAGATAAATGTGTGCTCTTTACAAATTTATCAGTCTTTAACTACGTGACCAAGGTTTTTGAAGGTATACAATTTCACTATGTAGACAAAACGTATCATTTCAATAACTTGAAAACAACCATTTCAAACCTTATTTTAGTCATGCCGGATACGCAGAGGTAAGCTCTAGCTAATCTCTAAAAAAGGCCATTGTTTGTAGGTGTTGAATAAGAAAAGCTTATTAAAAGAAATAAGAAGATAACCAATAAAAGCACAAGCAGTATTTTCCAAATCTACTCAAATCTACCAAACCATGAAATACTGGTTTTCCTACAACCATGTTGTTACATGGGTAATTAAGTGGATAAGAGACTCTGCATAGAGTATTTGTATATTTACTAGCTCAACCTTAAAAGCATGTTGATATTGAGGCAAATCACAGAATTTGCAACAAAAGTAAAACCACACTTTCAAATGATGATAGAGTGAGGCAGATGAATCTAGCTTCCCGAGGACCCCTCCATGTTTTACTTTGCCTTACTAAATCTAGCTACCATAAATCACATGGTAGCTACATGGTAGGGTTACACAAAGAATAAAGAAATTTGTAAAAAAAATATTTAGTTGTGCAAAGATCAACACATAAAAGTATGATAGGTACATTGCAGAAATACATATTTAGTTCCAATACATGAAATACCTTGCAAGTATACTACTAACAAATATATTACAGCTCATAAAACTCATTTTAAGCTATTTTACAAGATGCAAATACCAAATAGAAGACCTATGCATGTCAATTTTCAATCACAGCAATCTATCTACTTCTGTTTAAATACTCTATTTCCTTGATCTGGGTTGGATTAACTGTTTATCATGACACTACAGCAGTGGGTCCAGTGTGAACAGTGGAGCCACACGGGCTAATGTTCTCAGACAGGTTGCAATGTGTAGTCCATGCAGGCTCCAGGAAGAATGGAAAAGTGAGCATTTAACTGCAATGAGCATTTAACATAGTGAAGGAAAAAGTAGACTAGAACCCAATTAGCAGTGTCACAGAATCAAGGGCTTCCTCCGTTGCTACTGAAGACTACGTAGTTATGGAAGAACCCACAGCATAATTCAAATTTCAGTCGCTCACTGATATAAGGAAATGCAAGTAGCCTGGAAAACACTTTTGACAACTAACACCATTCAACCCAGATTCTTCTGTCATCTATCAGAATCATATCACATAAAAAAAAGTTTAAAACTGAGGATATTAAAACTGAAATGTTAGAACCAGATCCTTAGACAAAACAAGGTGTTAAGATAGTATTTTTCAGTCAAAAAATCAAAGTATAGTGTTTAACTGTTCCTTCACCATTTATCTGTATCCTCTTTTACTTCCCCTCTCACTATCCAAATCTTAGTATTATCCTTATTTTTATTCTTTGTTATTCCTGTGGTTTATAGCACTTTCTGCACATCTTCCATGTTACCAAGAATATTAATCTTTCCTTTTCATGAGATGATGTCTCTTGAATCTTCTGCAATCCAAATCCTTTCTTTACTCTGTCACTCAAATGTCACCTTATTTCTTTGCTCCTTTTTCCCCTCTTCCAGCTATTTCTACCAAAATAGCTACATTTTCTTACCTATTAGTTGCTCATTCATTAATTCACACTTCCCACAATGTCTTTTTGCCCAAACTTATGGTATCAATGTTATTATAATATTATTATATATACTTGAATCAAACAATGCCATGACTGAAACTCACGTACACCTGCTAAGACAGCTAAAATAATTTGAATGCAAACCCCTCATTTACCAATTCCAGTAACTAAAAATAAATTAAAATGCTGTAAAATATGGGGAATATACACTGTCTTTTAGATTAATCTGTGTGTAAATACTGAGGCATTGCATGTTACTTCAGGTAAAGAAACAAAAATATTCTGTACCTCTAAAAGGCATTTTTGATTATGTTGAGGCAGATCTGTAAAGAAACAATTATCCCTAAAGAGATGTCAGTAAGAAAATGCTATTTGCCACCATCTTTGCAAAAACATTTTTGTACCAGGAACAGGAATTCAGGAATTAAAAGGCAAGTCCCACGTCAAAGCAAGAAGAAACCACAGTGTTACAAGATAAATGTTATGTTTTTAAAGGAGACAAAGCAGATAATGGCTTATCCTATTTAATGAAAAGTCAAAGAGTATTTTAATCAGAACTAGCTGCAAATAAGAACCAAAATCTGTGGTCTAAAAGACAAGATATAAGAGACATACAGATTTTTAAAAAAATTTAAAAATTTAGGAGATTAAGTGTTTTTCAGAGCTACCTGGGCATCTAATTCATGCTACAGGTATGTTTAAGATGTTTTGAAACACTGACCTCAATTTTTCAATTGCCTGATCAATATGCTGATAAATACTAAAATATTGAGCATATAACTATTAGATGTTTTTCAAACTTCATAAAAAAATTAAAATTATTTTTAAAACTTGTTAAAATGCTGTTTAGGCTTGAATGAAACCCAGTTGCCATCAAAATTGTTTGATCACAGTCATCTAATAAAGAAATTTATATTTCTGGTATATTTTGAAAATACTCATTGAATCAATGTTAAGGAACCACTAGGTTATAGAGAATGGAAGATAACTTTTTGATTACCAAGTTGTGTTGTATAGAGTTCATTAAAAGTAGACGCTCTTGGACTGTCATTTTAAAGCTTGGCTAAAATTGAATACTCAAGTAATTTCAACAAATCACTATACTGCAGGAAACAGCAAAGGCCACATTAGCAGCCAGCTGTAGAGCCACATTCATTGTGACTTATACGTGAAGAACCTTAAAACAGAGCAAGTAATAGAAAAGGCAGCAGGCAAAAAGCACTGAGTGTGAGCACAGGTTCTCCTACACAGAGACTGACAACGCAACAGTGTCCAGCAAATGGTAATGTTGCCCTCCAGTGTTCAACACCATTTCTTTTAGGAATCACTCCTAATTAATATCTCCATCAGTCTCCTTAGACATGCTCAATTATAACATCACTGAAGCAGAGAACAAAATACGAGTCTCAGGTTAGGTACTCAACAAAGAACAAAAAAACAATTAGAGACAAGGATTTTAAACAACTTCTCATTGCTCAAAAAGAAAAAAAAAAGTGCTTTTTTCGTAAAATTGCCACAAGAAGACATTGCTTAGCCTGCTTCTTTTTGGGATTTGGTACCCAAAAGCTATTTCATAAAATTTTACAAGTTGCAGCTTTGACAACACTTACTAAAGGAATCCATTGCTCACATACACACACAACAAGTCACAGTCTTCTAAAAGATGCAAGAAAAGATTATTACATATATTTTTTAAAGTGTTAGGACTTCTAAGGATAATGTCATAAATGAAACTGAGTTCCAACTGATAAAATCTTCAGTCTGTAAGGAAGACCACCACAGTTACTAACTCTGGGCTTGAAATCATTGAAATAATTGGACAAGACTACTCTTTGCCAAATGAAGCTTGCAATAAAAGCTTTATTATTTACGTCAAGCTAGGATCACAAAAATGACTGCATCTGGGTCAGAAAATAGACCAAGAATAAAAACACTTATTCTAAGTAGGCAACTGTCCTTTAACCAAGAAAACAGTACCCACGAGATACACAATGCAAAAATATGTACAGTGCCTAAAGAGACAAAATAATGAACTTGACATTTTAGTGATTTTATTCTAAACTTGTTCTGAAATCATATAAATTCATGTATTTTCCATTAGAAACATACAGATATATTTTATATCAAGTATAAGAAAATCGATCAACAAAAATCTTCACAGATACCAGTATGATAATTTGCATAGCCAATACAAAAATAGAAAATAGAAGAAGTTATAATACTGATTGTGCAATAATGGATCTCGAATTAGCTGAAAATTAATCACTAGGTGGTCAGGAAACATCTGCACCACCAAATCTGAGAGATCTAATTTGGTTCCTAAATAAAGGGTTTATCTCTTGAATCAAGGGAAACAGAAAACATAAGGTTTTCTAAAGTCAACTGAAAGAAAGATTCTAATTCAGGCATTTTCCCATCTCTGTAAGCGTCATTCTCCATCGCTTCCCTTCCTTGAATGGCTATAAAGTACATCTATAGGGATAATGGCCTCAACTATGGTACCTATTAGACACTATAATCACCACCAGGTCTTCACCTTCATTTTATCCTCTCTTCCCAACAGTCTCAGTAAAAGGCCTGTCAGAGAATCCATGATGTAGTGCTGGATACGCTTCCAACTACGCAATCTCACAATCTTATAACAGGTGTATGACTCAATTCCAGGACAAGCAAAGCTACTCCACAGTATCTTTAATTACTCATTCCACAGCCCTACAATAGAATGCTTTAGTCACAGGATAAGAGATACCGCCTTCTCGGTCACAGAATGTAGTTTTGGTTTTTACTTTGTTTAGGTTGTGCTAAAATACACATGCTATTTTGCTATTCTGTCACATGGCAAGTGGCATCTAAATACATCTTCACAATGCCTTTGGTCATTCTTGTGCGTATTCATCAGTTAATACTTATGTTAACACACTGCTTAGTAGCAGGATTAGCTTCAAAGGTGTGAAATAACACACTGAATTTTGACACCAATTCATAAAAACAGGTTAGGCTATTACAAATAACTAAACCAAAAAGACTGAAAAAAAATTAAAAAAAAAAAAAATCACTCAAACTTGGAAAAATTAAACCAGAGAAGAGCTACACAACAATCTGACCAGATCCGCATGTAACTAAAGGCACTGAAAAATGGCCATAATTTGTCTGCATTCAAGACTGAACCACTAAAACCAGACAATTTGTCACGCCCCGACAACAAAAGCCATATCTCTGTTTCATCAGCGCAATTTACTTGGCAAAAATCAGACAGTAAATTAAGGGAGCTGCTATAAGAAATACTAAAGATTTAACAAAAGCCAAACAACTTCCTTTTGCATTTTCCTGCCAGGAAACAGGGGAGAGTGGAAAAAAAAGCAGCAGCTTGAGAAAGACCAGAAACAACACACTAGTGTGTCTGCACTCTCAAGTAACTTTACAATAGAATCACTGAAAAGAATAGACAATCTGAAATTTAAAGTATGGTAGCATAATAAAAAAAATGCACAAAAAACCCAATAAAAAATAAACACATTGTGAAGCACTAATTATATACACTTATATAGGTCCTTATATTCTGCATAAGGTAAGAGAGAAGTTTTATCCTTTCTAATAAAAATAGCTATATAAATATCAGGAAAAAATCCACTTAAAGGAAAACTTTTGATAAATTACCAAAGTTTATTACATCATCTGACAAACAATGTCAAATGTCATGGTAAAAAATTAACAGGTAGCTAAAGCCAGTTAAGAATCAAGGTAGCATCACTCTTAGATTCTGTGGATGTCACTGTCACAATGATTTCAGTTACTTGTAAGCAACCAATTTAATCTGAATCAGGCTTCTGTGAATCTTCCAATTAAATTTTAATAATGGCATTCACAAATTTCCCCAGAATTCTCTTTCCACTGAAAAAAATGAACGTTCATAAAATTTAGGTTTAGTAGAACAGTCTTATCCCTACATCATTACTACAATTACTGCGTCAAAAAGATCTAACCAGCATCAGGAGGGATGTAAGGCCAAGAAAAACAGCAGAAGTAAACACATCAGATAACTATGTGATCCATGGAGTAAATCCTTAAGCAGTGGGGTGAAAAAAAACCACCAAGCCACACAACCAAACAGTATGTTCTCAGAACTAGGGGATTTAAAACTAAGGGATTATGACTTCAATCTGTTCCAGCAACCTCATGAACAAGAAACCTATGAAACAAACAGTAGTTAAAGACTGAAAGGTATAATTCTAGACAACACTTTTCACTCCAGTGAAGAAACGACAAGCTGGTTTGAAAATATTTTTTCAATTCACCATTTATATTTTATTTTCTGTTTAGATATGGAGTAGTTTCCTACAAGAAATAAGTAAAGTAAGACTCTTCAGCCTGAAGAGAGCATCTGAGAAAAATTAGAAGAGACCTATAAAATTACAGGTGGTACAGTCAAAAATCAACAGCTCTTGAAATATAAAAGTTAAGGGGTATCACAGTAAAGTGAGAGAAGGTAGGTTTAAAAATAAACACTACACAATCAATTTTGTAATTCCCACAGGAATATATGCTATAACACATTTTAAGCATGTTCAAAAACCGTAGAGAATTTCACTGGAGAGGGGGAAGGAGAAATCCATTGACCAATGTTTAGTACAAAGGTGGCACCTAAGAAGTCACAGAACCATGCTTTACAGGTGGCTAAAGGAACATGAGGAAAAGGCTTCATTACATGCTTTTCCTGCTCTTAAGCTCTTCCCTATCAATTATTTTCCTCTCCAAAAATACAGCATCCACATAAAAACAAATTTTTACTGAAAAAATCAAATCATAATGGAATTAAGCTGGGCAGGGGGTGGAAGGAAGGGTGCAGAGTACAGCAGAAATCACTGACTCCTACAGGTTTATCAGACTTGTTTAAACATATACTGCTTCTAGATTTTTCTCATTTTGGCCATAAAGATGTTATTACTCTGAACATTCCTATAATTGTATTACTTTTAAAAAAATGCAGCAGACAGTAATGCGTGGTTAGCATGATTCTAAACATAACCTTCACCTTCTCCCTCTTATAATCCCCATAAGATTGATTAAATCACTCCTTTATGTTTCCTTGGTTAACAGTAGGATCCCTGCAGCAGAGGACAGTGTAACAGTTGGCAATTTTCTCAGACGAACAAGAGTTTGAATACTTACAGTGGTCAAATGCAAAACGTCTCATAAATAAATAGGTCAGCATTTTTAAGGGAATTAATTTCATAATGGGAAAATGCAGATTAAACAAAATTTAGAATAAGAACTAAAGTGATAATCTTTACATTTGACTAAGAAAAAGTATGATCAAAGTTTTACATCTACCTTAACAGTGGTAACTGGGCAAAAAGGTTCTTCCTAACTTAATCATCTCTAATTAACCGTCTTGTAGGAATTGAGGACTGCTAATTAGTGCACTTAAATTTACAGAATCTACAAAAATAGATCACAAGGGAAAAACCTGAGTATGTGAACTATATTAGCATCATAGTTCATGAGATTGGATTGTCCTTTTGAAGCAAATCATCTAGATTTCCCCATTTTGAATGTGGATGCTTCAGTTCACATCACAATAAGACCTTGGAGAGCAAAAATTATACTTGAGATGACTAAAACGAAAGATGCACTCCAGGAGTACACACAAAATTAACATGGGGAAATCCACATCTTCAAAAATGAAGTATGTTTCAGTTGCTAATAATCTAAAATTAGTCTGAAGTTATCTGAAAAACAAGAAAACTGTTCCAAAGAAGCAAACAAGGTCTACAAGCTAAGTATTGACAAAGATTTGTAGGATTCTGACATATCCAGCCCTCTTCTACTAACACCACCACATCATTGGGTTACCAACAGCTCATCTGCATTAGCCAAAGGACTAAGTTAATTCCTAGGTCACATGGATCTCAGCAAAACATCTTGGATCTTGTCATACTAGAGGTTTCATAGAAGGAAAGATGAAGTTCCTAACTTGGCACCATTAAGCTAACTGTAATTATATACACTGTAATTATATAACTGTAATTATAAGAATAACTTCTTATAATTTTTATTTCTTTATTTTAAATCTATAAGGCACAAACACATTGGGTGGTTGCAAAAAGAAAATCTTTGTGCAGTACACTGTGAAATCACAAGCTACTGGAACTATTTTTCAGAATCCATGCAGGAAGTTATTGAGAAACTGCTCTGCCAAAGAAGCATTGTTATTGAGTACTTTTTTATTAGACACAGCTTGATAGAAATGAGAAAGAAGCTCCAGGTAGCCATCTTTTGATGTCCACTAAGGATATTCAGTTCAAAGTTAGGGAACTCTATTTCCATGGCTTTGAAAATGTCTTGACACAACAGAATACAACTTTGGTATCTTCTAGACAAAGATGGATGCATCTTTAAAAACACATGGTAATTTAAACACCTTGATTTCTTGTGGTAAGAAGGTAATTTTCACAGGAATGCCTCTGCCTGAGAGGCACAGAACAGAATAGAAATAAGTCAAGCTCATCTGAAGAGAAATTCAGTCATGACCCTCATTGAAAATGAGTGATGTGATTTTTTTTTTTTAATCTTAACGGAGAAAAAGCCTACATAACAGTAACCTGCCAATAATGCTATGGAGACAGAAGTTTCCTGAAAATGTGAAACAATAAATGGATTGCAAAGGGCAGAAAACATACCAACAACCCACTGACTATGAAGTTCATATCCCACGGAGCTACAGACTACATGATGAAATTAAGCAACTTACTATTCCTATCTGGAAGTGGAGAGGAGAGAGAACAAAGAATAGATCAGAGAAGCTGTTGGACAGCTTCAACACAGCAGACCTTAATGCAGCTCTCAGTCTGAGAAATGTCCTAATCTGAAGATGACTGTCACCCATGAGGAAGACTCATGCTTTAATGTGGTTCACTATGTGAAATCTATGCAGCCCTCACTTGTTTTTAAGCAGGTTTAGGAAAGAAAGGTACCCAACATACAAAATCCATTTCACAAAGGCTATGAGGTTCAACTCAAGAGAAACCCCCTTCATCCTCTGACTAAGCAGGTATTGCGAGAACACAACAAGTTTGCAAATCCTAGTTAACAGGCTTAACTGACTGGAACAATGGCACTTAAGCCTCCCCACACAGTCATAAGCAGGGTCACAAGAGCTTTATCTCACTCCTCTCTTCCTCCTTCCACTATATTCAAGTCTCAATCACCAAGGAGTTAGGAGAAATACAACAGAGAATGTAGACTAAGGCCCTTGAATAGACTGGCTACACATTCTATTTGACTCCTTAATGATAAACCAATCCCACAGAAACAGATTCTCAAAAAAGACATGAATCACAGAATGGTTAGAATTGGAAAGGACATTGAATATCATTGAGTTTTACCCCCCTGCCATGGGCAGGGACACCTCCCACTAGAGCAGGTTGTTCAAAGACCCATCCAGCCTGTTTTTGAACATTTCCAGGGACAGGGCATCCACAGCTTCTCTGTTCCAGTGTCTCACCAGCCTCACATCAAAGGATTTCCTCCTGGTATCTAACCTAAACCTCCCTTCTTTCAGTTGAAAATCATTACCTCTGGTCCTATTACTACATTCCCTGATAAAGAGTCCCTCCCTATCTCTCGTAGGTACCTTTTAGGTATTGGAAGGCTGCTATAAGGTCTCCCCAGAGCCTTCTCTTCTCTGGGCTGAACATCCCCACTCTATAGGTCCTATTTTATATCATCTAGGCAAATGAAATGTCCATTTCTCATTTGTCAGAGAGTGGTCCTAGAATCATGGAATGGTTTGGGTTGGAAGGGATCTTTAAAGACTCCCCTGCAATGGGCAGGGACATCTTTCAGGTTGCTCAAAGCCCTCTCTAACATGACCAAAGACGAGTTATCAACCACTCTCCTGGGCAACCTGTTCCACTGTCTCACCACCCTCGCTGTAAAGAATTTCATCCTCGTATCCCAGTCAACATCTACCTTTTTTTCAGTGTAAAATCATTGCCCCTTGTCCTGCCACTACAGGCCTTGGTAAAAAAGCTTTCCTCCATCTTTCTTAGAAGCTCTCATAAGCTTTCTGCACTTCCATAATCATTCACCACTTCTGTAAAGGAAACTTCTGATAGGCAAACTAAGGTTTGTATGCAACTTACAAAGACTGATATATTTCATGCCACAGACTCAGATTTCATTTTTATGGAAGAGACACAGTCATGTTGTCATTCACCTGTACATCATAATTCCAAACACAAGAGAAAAGCCTGCCACATGCTTTTTACCAAAGTTACACCATATTGGTGTGCAATCTCTTCATATAGCATTCATAGGCCCATGTTTCTCTGGCTACATGAATAAGCCTTCCAAATCAGCAGATTAGTGACAACCAACTTGGAGTGAATGAGCTATTAATTCTGATGGTCCTTCCATCGTTGTGTTGAAAAAGTAACCTCAGCAGAACTGTGACTGAAGTTTATATGGGCACAGAGGGATGTAACACATGTGGGTGGGCACGCAGATGTTACAAGTGGCCATGCATATTCAGGCTGCAGTTTGATCACTGACCTCAGGACAACAAGGGAAGATCAGCAGCAAGGAGAGTATATTTACAGCTAAGAATCAGTCCCAAGCAATGAAGGCCCTGATCAACAGCAGTGCAAAGTTACTTTGGTAACAGGTAACAGTAGCCAATTACCACTGAGAGAAGTCAGAGGAGGACAATGAGAAACCTCAGCTACAGCCAATACAGTGGTTTGGTTTGGATTGGATTGGAAGGGATCTTGGAGTTAGACAATCTCTAAGGTCCCTTCCGACCCAAACTGTAGCTGAGGTTTCAGGAACTTCATACTGATACACTTAATAAATTTCAAGAGACCTGAAAGGGCTGCAAGATTTCTCATTATCCTTCTCCGACTTGATTGGTAATAAATTTTGGGTGATCTCTCCCTGTGCTTATCTTGACCCACAAGCCTTTTGTTAAATTTTCTTTCCCCTGTCCAGCTGAGGAGGGGAAGTAACAAAGCAGCTTTAGTGGGCACCCAGTGTCCAGCCACGGTCAACCCTCCACAATCCCTGAAAACATTCAAGGTCAGGCTGGACAGGGCTCTGAGCAATCTGATCTAGTTGAAGATGTCCCTGCTCATTGCAGGAAGGTTTGGACTAGATGACCTTTCAAGATCCCTTCCAAACCAAACTGTCCTATGATTCTAAGATCAGCTTCACAGAAGTCCATTTTACAAGCCAAATTTCCTGTTAAGAGTATAATGAAGCCTAGCCATTAATTTTGCTTTAGATACATATAAGAGTGTCTTTGTGAAGGAGGGAAAACATCCCATCCTGAGGACTTCAAAATAACCTGGTTTTAGGTGTCTTATAAAAGCATATAAAAAAAATGTTTAGAAATTACACTAATACTGTAATCTGTGAGAAAGGAATGACACTAAAATAGAGGTGGTAAAAAGAAATTAGGAAACCTTAAATGAACACAGACTAGTGATACCTTGAGGACAACTTCTACAACAGATGGCTAGTTATGGGCAGAAAGCCTGTGCTTGATATGTTTTAGGAAAAATTATGGTGTATTTTCAAAAATTAAAATTTGAAAATGATTCTCAGATTGATTTTTGTTTCTTTCTCCAAGTTGTACAAAGAGCAGGAAATAATTTTTGCACAATTCTAAAATATAGCCTGTTTTTCTTTTCCAAAGGATTTCTTGATGTCTCACTAGAAGGGACTGAAGTTTTAGAGATTATCTTTCATAGTGATAGTGTAATTTAAATTTGGAATAGCATCACTAAGTTACATTTATCTATCATCAGATCCTCTTTTGTCAAAGCCTGATCCAAAGAAATGACCTTCTAAATGGCTCATTTAATTAAAAATGGCATTCCCTGCTCTGCTAGGATTCTGACATGAAGCCACAAATTTTCACTTTTGGGGACAGCATTACATACACCACATTTCAACATGCATCTTAATACCAATTACTGCAGTTTCATCAGCAGTCAACTACTGAACACGTCGTTGCTGTCAAGATGAAAAATCTCTGATGCAAGAACCTCACAGCAGCTCAGGAAATAGTGACTGCCATACTATATAGTTATTATTAAAATAAACAAGCCATTCAAATACAAAAAAAAAAAAAAAAAATCACAATGAAGACAAGGCGATGCTTCTTTTCTGCCTTCACCAACCACCAAACAGGTAATCTGAGTGTGTCAAACACATGAATTTACCCGTCAGTACTGGTTCTTTGGCTAAGGAAATACTTAAAAGGCTTTAAAGGATGATTTTTACACTGATGACAAAGAAATTTGGAAAAGAGTTCTCAGAGCTGCATAAAATCCCACTTTTCAAAGTTATTCTGGTTTCAAATTTGCCCTCCACAATAAAATGTAATTACTAAAAAGGTCAAGTATTCAAAAAATAGTCCAAGCACCATTTCCACCAGATAATTATTTTGCTCCACCAATTACGTAACAGAAGATGATCACATATCCAACATACCAGATTTCAGAAAGAGGAAGGGAGAAGTAAATAAAGCAATTCTTAAATATAGAAAAGGCAACTAAAGCTTCTGGAAAGATTTATATACATTTATTTTTTATTTTTTTCTTTTTTTTTTTTTTTTTGTATCTATGCTGATGAAATGTGTATTTATTTGATTTTACAAATCTGCAAGTAAAACATTTTCCCCTTGTCGTATTAGATGCCATTTACACACAATTAAAAAGTTCACTGAAAACATCCCTTTAAGCAAAATACACTATAGCAATTAACTTCACAACCACAATATTTTTTTTTCACTAGAACTTCTTTGTATAGTTTCTCTCATACAATCATAGCATAGTTTAAAACTGGTTTTCGTTCATCAGTACCCAGACATCCAGTGAAGTATTTTTAGATGTTCAGAAGTCATTTTCAAAAAGGGTATGAAGAAAGGTAGAAATACAATCCACCATGAACAGGGCACAAATGAATTAACTTTTTACTTTTATTGATGTTGTATAAAATACAGCATTTTCTTGCGAGTGAAAATATTAGTAATGTAATTCCAGCCCTTCATATATCTGTGTATCACAAAGAATTCTGTAAAAAAAAAACAAACTTTCACAGACCATACCTAGAACTGAGACTTCCCACTACCCCCTTGGTATTGTGCAAATCACCAGCTTTAATTTTTAGTTCAAAGAAAACTATTTAAAAAGACTGGTATTCTAAGGAGTTTAAAAACTAATTACTTGACTTCCAGTCAAGTGAGATTGTTCCATTATGTGTTTGTTTAGCTTTTTTAGTTTGCCATAAATTCTTCTGTAAGAATTGTATTTTAAAGAAATGCAAAAAAAACCCTGAACTAAAACCAAAGAAAAATTAAATCACCACATCGTTCTGAAAATTATTTTTCATTGTTCTTTACGAAAAGTAGCTTAGTAAAGCTAATCTAAGCAATCAAGAATTTTTATGGAAAGAAGTGTTTTGCTAAAATACTCCAGACAGAAGAAATACTTCACACTTCAAATATTGTGAACATTATTTGAAAACTATGTTTTCATTTTAAGGAATGCAGAATATATGCATATTTTTCATTTGAATTCCATGAAAAAAAACCAAAACCAAAAAACAATTAGCCCCAAATCCTGTAAGAATAGGCATAGCTTTGATGTTTGTGAAATTTTAAGTACAGGAAAATGTAATCTGTTTACTCAGGATAAAAGACTATAGAAGCCCTACTTTCATTCATTAAGTAACGATACTCACTTTGAAGAATGATGGAATTTTGGAAAAAAAAACTGCAATAATTTCAGCTACAGATAAGCTGTAACAGTGAAGTTATGGAAGCTGTAGGGAGAACATATGAAAATCTAATCAAATGGGCCTACAAAAGAGAAAAAGACCCAACCCAAACAGACTGAAATCTTGCATCAGATACTTGGTTTCTGTTTCCTTCATTAACAACATCTACATGGTATTCCACAAATACAGTCATTGAAATGCATCTTCAATATTTCCTCTCCATGACAATTCAATTTTTATTTAATTGGAAAGTAAAGTCATAACCCTCTGTTTAACATCACTTATGGCAAGGATTACAGTGAACTTCAAGGAGACTTCAAAAATGCAATCGTATTTAAACAGTAAAGATGATAAAGTTTTAAAATAAAATTAATCTTTAAGTACATTAATTCAAATTTCCATTTTGAAGAAAGTAAAGTCCAACCAATTGAACAATGACAAAGAAATCATTGGCCAATAAATGTCTAAAACAAATAATACGGCCTCACTGAATAGATACGTTCCCTTTTTCCTTCCAGTATTATCTGTTACCTTAGAACAGACATGTAGTTTTTTAAATTACTTTTATTTACTTTAAACAGCTCAGTAGAGTCCCTTCATTTCAAAGGAGCAAATTTTATTCACCTGTAAGTAATGTGTCACCAACACAAGCAATCAAGAGCCACAAGGCCACTGTGCTGAGGACAAGAGGACCATGCAGATCCAATAAAGCCACATTTTTTTTAACCATGCAACCTTTAATTTTGAAAGGCAAGTAAAACCACATCTTTTTATTTATGTTAAAAAAATAAATAAATCACAGTATTTGGAAGCTTACAGATTTTTAGATCTGCCTGTGTACCATCCTGCCCTCCCCCAAAGCCTATACTTGAATATGTGCTTTCTCCATTTTGACTACCACTAATAAGAGGCCTTCCATTCTAAATTGTTCTGTGAGTCATGATTTAACATTCTGTAACTGATCCAAGGCTCTTTTTTTTCTAATTTTAACCAACCTTCATAGTTCATCTTTAAGGCTTCAGAATTTCTGTGATTCAAAGCTGGTTAACATCATCTACGTTAACAGTTTTTTCATACTGCAGAAGGGCCTCCAAATGCTTATATTTACATTTATAATTTACTGATGCTCCCTAGGCATTCCATTTTCTTTCATTTTTGCCATGAATTCTTAAACAAGAAAAGATGATCCAACCAAACAATGTGTGTGCAGTTCAACGGTATTTTGTGATTAAATGTGCCAGACATCTGTGAAAGTCTTAACTAGCCCTGTGCAAAGGAAAAAAAAAAAAAAAGGAATGGTTCTGCAATTTAAAAAACACACAAAATTACACAGTGTTAGTCACACCTATACAATGTAAGCACCCATGGTATAACTACCAAATACAGTAAAGACAATCAAATATTTCCAGGTAGAACAGTCAACCAAAACAGAAACTACTATATAATAGTCATAAGAAGAAAGGACTTCAAACATGGCCCTGTTCCTTTCTTCTAAAAAAAAAAAAAATTAGAACAACCTTCCAGCCTTCTGATTAAAAAAAGAAATCTCACAGTAACTGTGCCACAGCAGTATGACACTTAACTAAAAAGTACTTTGGTGCATTTTGAACATATCCAGAACCAACATAAGCTTATGAAGTTCCTGTTCATTTGTTTGTTACATTTAAATTGTAACTTACCATTCAACCACCATAACAAATAAATTACAGGTTCCTCCTATCCAAGCGAGTTTTAAACAGTAGCTGTCTGATAGTCTTGAAAAAGAAAACATTTAATCTCCTTTTTAATACACACAATTACAATATTCCAAGCCAGTTTAAAACTTCTCAACCACTATAAATTCTCCACAAGAACAGTTACAGTCTTCTTTCTGCTCATCCAGGGACTTTAAAGTCCAAGTAGCTATGAGACTACAAGCTATGAGACAAATCCTACAAGACCCAAATTCTGAGCCTTCTGTGTGAAAGCTGGGCATGCATTTCCAGAGGATGTGTCACACAAGGGGCGCTAGTTAGTAAGAAATAATCTCTAGATGTATAAGGAAAAGCTAAAAAGCATGAAACGTGAGCACTTTCATCCCCATCGCGTTGAAGTAGAACATGGGATTAGTGACACAAAAAGTTTAATTCAGCTTGTTTACTGGTAACATTGTCCTCCAAAAAGTCTCTAAATAGCTTCACGTGTCTGAAGAGAGACATCAGCAATCTACATGAGACAACAAGCTGGTTCCTCTGTGTCAAACAAGGCTCAGTGGAGCTGCTGAAGAGCTGTGTGCCACTGTCAGCTCTTTTAACAAGTCACAATCTACAGGTGTATCAGGATCTCAATGCATCCAGGACAGACAGTATGCACCCTGTTCATCACCCAAAAGTATCAACTGCATTATTTTTTAATTATACCTCACCGCTGCAAACATTGACAAAATGAAGAATTCCACAGATTTCCACAGCTGAAAAACAGCTGTTTGCTGAAATACAGAGAAATGAATGGTAGTGTATATCGATCAATCTCTGCATAAAACTGTAATTCTGTTTACAACTATAAATGAGAATATTTAAGCCACAGGCTTTCTGTACCTCCTTAAGAACTGCATTTCAAAATGTTTCCATCATTTACAAAAAAACCACAATAACCACCAAATAACTATCTCTCTGTGGTGGATTGACCCTGGCTGGATGCCAGATACCCACCAAAGCTGCTCTGTCCCCAACTCCTCAGCTGGACAAGGCAAGAAAAATATGATGGGTCAAGATAAGGACAGGGAGAAATCACTCACCAAGTACTGTCACAGGCAAAACAGACTCAAATCAAAGAAACTAATCTCATTTATTACCAGTCAAATCAGAGTAGGGCAATGAGAAAAAACCAAATCCTAAAACACCTTCTTCCCACCCCTCTCTTTGTCCCAGACTAAACTTCACTCCCAAATTCTCTACCTCTTGCCCCTCAGGTGGCACAGGGGGACAGGGAATGGGGGTTGTTGCCAGTCCATCAAATGTTGTTTCTGCAGATCCTTCCTCCTCAAGTCGAAGTCTTCTCACACTCTTCTCTAGCTCCAGCATGGGGTTCCTCCCACAGGAGACAGTTCTCCACAAACTTCTCCAGCTTGGGTCCCTCATGGAGTCACAAGTCCTGCCAGCAAACCTGCTCCAGCATGGGCTCCTCTCTCTCCATGGGTCCACAGGTCCTACCAGGAGCCTGATCCAGTGTGGGCTTCCCATGGGGTCAGAGCCTCCTTTGGGTGCATGTACCTGCTCCAGCATGGGGTCCTCCACAGGCTACAGGTGGGTATCTGCTCCACTGTAGACCTCCATGGGCTGCAGAGAGACAGCCTGCCTCACCATGGTCTTCACCAGGGGCTGCAGGGGAATCTCTGCTGCAGTACCTGAAGCACTTCTTCCCCCTCCTTCACTGACTAGTGTCTGCACAGTTGTTGCTCTCACATATTCTCACTCCTCTCTCCAGCTGCAATTGCTGTTGTGCAACAACTTTTCCCCCATCTAAAAGACGTTATCTCAGAGATGCTACCACCGTCGCTGATGGGTTCAAGCTTGGGCCAGCAGTGGGTCCATCCTGAAACCATCTTGCATTGGCTCTTTCAGACATGAGGAAAGCTTCTAGCAGCTTCTCAATGAAGCTGTTCAAGCAGACCCTTGCTACCAAAACTTTGCCAATCAAACCCAATACACGTTCTGAGACCAGGACTCTAATAATATCACTCCAATCATGGAAAACCTAACACCTTCAAAACCTGTGCATTATCCCAAACATTCTCCCCACAAAGCATCATAATATAGTTTTTCTATGACATTTTACTCCCCAAAAATCAGTCTGATTAAAGTATTTTCCCCTAAAGCTTATTTTGGTGCTTATAACAATAAGAGACCTTCAGGCAAGTCTTAGTTTTCAATCACAGTACAAATCTATTGACCTAGAATGGTTACTCTTAACTTACAAATGTATAAGAACAAAAACGTTGAAAAAATGTCTTACTAGGGAAACCGAACACAGATTAAGAAGCTGGAAGCATATAGCAGTACCAAAATGTATTAACAATTACTGCTAAATGCTACTTTTCTCAATAACTCTCTTGGCTGTATTAATTTTTAATAACGCCTCACTAGCCTTTTATTATAGTGTTTTAAAGATCTCATTTTGCTGCACTAAGTATAGACTATTTAGTTGGATTTCAATTTTCTAAATAAATAGAAATGCTAAGTCAGGACTTGTTTTTAGACCACAAACAATTCCTTCCTATCTCCCAGGAAATCATCAGGATTTCTTAAAGGAATTTTAATTCAAAATTCACATTGGCTGCACTGTCAGCTGCAGCTTGTACCATGAAGTATGTGGTCTCCTCAACAGCTCATACTCTACAAAATGCATACATAAGGAAATTTTTAAACCCAAGATTTTTCAAAATCTAATGCAGAAAAAACATACATAGCCAGTTCAGATGGGCAGCTTCATTGCTTAAGCAAAAAAAAAAACAAACCCCATACAACCCACATGCTCAAAAGTAGCATGCACAGCCCAAAAACCTTATTACCTATAAGGGGCTGGGCAAAAAACAATTTAAGAGGCAGTAATATAGAAAGACATAACATGACCACAGATACAGCTGAAAAAACTGAATTCTTAGGTTAGCAGGCTGGCACCAGCTTAACCAGCTTCCTTACTGAGGAAGCCCTAAAATCTACTGCAACACCACAAAGAGCATATGAGAGAGGAATTTTGAAATAATAATTTAAACAATGTGCTCTTAAGATTCCTCTGACCTCCAGAAAGGATTTAGATTATATCAACACTTCAAGCTTCTTACAGCTTTTTTTGCACATCTGGATAATATCAGGTTTTGGTACAAGACATTTTTAGGATTTATCTCAGTCAGAAGAAAACACATTATACGTGCTGCTCTCTTGCAGGGTGAAGTTTTGGCTAAAACAGAACTTTTCAACTTAAAGTAAGTTGAAAAATCAGTTATGTCATAACTGGTGCAGGAGAAGAGCTCAATTACAAGCATTTGCTGCCATTCTAACTTCAGAGGACAGGCTAGAGCCAGAAACCAAAGCTGAGACAAATGCTCCAGGAGTTTAAATCTGGATTATAGGAAAAAAAAAAAACAAACCCACAAACACCAAACCAAAACCAGTATTTTCTATTTACACGCTGAAACCTTTTCACAGCTTTTAGTTAAATTTAAGACGATTTTGTACTTTAAAAATTCAACACTTAAAGGATTTTGAAGCCCACATGTGGGCTTAGACTCTGGTATTAACCGATGGTAGTAATTCCCTTAGACACCTCAAAAATTAATAAAACATCATATAACCAGTCATTTCAATGTCTCTGTAAATCCAGGCAGGCATTGCACCACTGAAAGAAGATAACCTGTTGTACTCAGGATTGTCCACTTATACCATTAGAGGGTTTTTTTTAAGTGTAAAGCTTCCTGTCAGTGGAATCTCAATAGCTAAACTTCACCTAAACAATTACCATTTTTTTTTTGGTGCTGTTACTTTTCCAGTGGAGTCTGTTCTTAAAAGTATCAGCTTTAACTGTCTAAAAGGTATCAGTTTATGTGGTTTAGCTTCATTCAGTTAAAACTTCTGCTTACCCCTTTCCCATCTTTTCTTTTGGTTGTTGCTTATAGTTACAAAGGCACCTAATATGGGTTTCTGAAAAGGTGAAAGCTTGCTTAGTAACCTACTCCTTCAAGTGAGAAAAGGATTACAGACTTGAAAACTATTTTTTAACTGAACCAGGATATGCAACAAAGCAAGTAGATCCAAATTTGTTCTTAAATGGAATTTAATAACTTTTTATTAGGAAAAGACAGAAGCTATTTTACTATAATTCGTTTTCCCTTGTTCTAAAAATTGTTTATACTGGTAATAAGGGAAACCTTCATGATTGTGAGAACTATGCACAACCTGCTTCTTAGTTTTAGGAAATACCTATAACTATCGACTTCTTCATTGAAGAACAGTCCCTTTTTAAAGATGGTATCAACTCCTCTTCTGTGAGCACTGTGACCTTTAAAATGTCAAGTACTGTACTTTATCAGCTGTCAAAGGCTGACTCCCTTTCAATGACTAAGCCTGCATATTGTTGCAGTTTTAAGTTACTTTGAACAAAAAAATTATTTTCTTTGCATGAAACATGAATGATAAAAACTTTGTTACACATTGTTTGCTCCATGTATTACAGTTTCTAGATTATATACAGTTATACACACAGCCTTACCGAACATTTTATTGATAAATATTAGACCGCATGTAGAGTCATGAATCTATTCTTTTCAAAATACTCAATACAGATCTTCAACAGCTTTGGCTTGATTATGAGTATTAGTGTTGGGTTTTTTCCTTCTGATGTCAAGCATCTGCAAGCTTGAACACTATGCTGATAGCATATCTAGTTCAATTTCAATTCATTCTAATTCATTGAAGGTAGTATTTATAGTATATGTTAAGAGCCACAGAGTTTCATTAACTCAGTATTAAGCCATTAAAATTCACTTCATACTTTTTCAGAGTATCAAATGTAGCTACATTTTATATTTCTGAAACCCAAGAAATAAAGCTTACCTACAACCGTAGCTGTGATTTGCAGAACTGACAGACATTCTCAGGTTTGTGTTTCATCCGAGGCTATCCATTAACAGGCAGGCACAACAGATGAAAAGCAAACATTCGCTGCTGTAGCTCATGGAGGTCTGTTTTCTTTCTTGGCTGCATGTGGTGCAAATTGTCCTTTGCTGGGTTAGGCATAGCAATATTGACTGGATTATTTGTGGTAGAGATTGGAACTCATACTGTGAGATGAGGAAAAGGGTTGCTATAATTAAAAGGCTCCCCAGACTCCACCTCCCACTTTTTGGAAAGGGAGCACTATTATCTGTAAGGGAGAATAAAGATCTAAACGTGCAAATGATTAAGGGATTGAAACATCTGACACACAAAGGCAGGCTGAAGAGCTGGAATTGTTTAGCCTTAAGAGAAGGTTTGAAGAGATTATAAATGTGTATTTGTAGGGGGGTAGGGCATAGAGACAAGGAAGCCAGACTCTTCTCAGGGGTATCCAATGACAGCACAAGTAGCAACAGACACAGGAAACTCCACTTACACTTAACTAAACTCAACATGGAAGTGTCCATCCTTAGAAATACTCAAAACCCAGCCACAAGGCCTTGAGCCTCTAGTTGTTCCCCGCTTTGAGCACATATTTTTTGCCTAGAAACCTCCACAGGTCTCCTTCGTCCCCAGCTGTTCCACAATTCTTTGAAACTTGTGTGATTCTGCTAGTTTATGACAGTGCTCTGCCAATGACGTTTCAGGAGGATGTTGTAGTTTTAGTGCCAAAGAGGAGAAGGGAGATGTGTGGTCATTAACAAAGAAAAAAAAAACCAACAAAACAACTGTGTTGCATATAAGCCCAGAACAATATGTTGAAGTTTATTTTCTGATGGACTCATTTTACTTAAGCCTTGCATAGCAGATGCAACTCTAACAGGCTCTTCTTCTGAATCTTTCTGCATTCACATAATGCTCTATAAGATATCAAAAGATGCTGCAGAGCTACAACAGAGGCTGCAACACTTCCACAAGGAACAGAGTGGATGAGACAGTCTCTCAAATCACTTAAAAGCTGCATAAAACAAACCAAACAAAAAAACAGAAGACTTCTGCAGGTCATTTGGCGGTATACATGCCATAGCTGAAGACACAGAAGCAGCAGCAAAGAAGATGTTCAGAACCCCAGACACTATAAAGCATGAGCCAGAAGCTCCACAACTCTCTTTAGGGGAAAAGAATTAGAAGAATGGAGTAGATCCCAACTCCTGAGTGTCTTGCTTAGAAGACCTTATTCAGTCAAATGCAATCTTACACAAATGTTTCTTTAAGTTTCAGCTATTCAGCATATAAATACTAACAGCCAAGGAGCCATCAGTCACACATGCAACTCACAAATAATACCACACACCTTGCCATTAACCAAAATAAATAGTGTATTGCACTGGAGTAGCTGAAGGAAAAGAGGGGATGCTGATACCAATTTTTTGACAATTTTATGTCAGCAAACTTCTTTTTCATGGAGGAACACGTTGAGGGAAACAATCCTATTGGAGATGTAAACACTGAGTTTACAATAATGGCTTTGATTGGAGCTCTCAATCTCAGAAGAAAACAGCAAAAGTCAACAGCCATAAAAGTATAACATACTCCTTAGTAAAGTTCTTTATCTCTCTCTATAACTAAACATAGCCACAATGCCTATTTCGGAGGCCCCTTGGTAAATTTCATTTATTAAGGTAAAAATTGCTATTTGAAAAGGGATGAAGCTGCTTTCTTCCTACACAAAATTGCCTTCCCCCCCCTCATTTCAGGCAACAGCTCTTGCCCCATTCTCTCAACATTCCAATTCCTGCAATTAAACAGCTGCAGCTAATGCCCTTCTGCAAAGATGCTGAATCCCCAAGCCCATTTCCAAACCACCAGGAAGCTCATTCTCCCTGCCTAACAGCCTCAGATATACTAGTTCACATTTACTCACATTATGGAGATGCTACACAATTGGAGCTGACAAAATTCTGTAGCTACCTTCTAATGTATACATCCTACAAAAGGAGCAGACAGCTTTCCCATTCTGCCAGCTATAAAACAAAAACTCAACTTTGAGCAAGAATGTTACCCTGATTTTTAAGTATTTTGTTTTCCAATTGAAGGTTCATAACACTAAAACTGAAATAGGAAAATTTTTACCTCTCAATTAAATCAAGAAATATTTTTTGGATGTGGTGAACTACACAAAGTATTGCTGAAGAGGAAGAGCAAACTCTGATCAGTCAGGCATGAGTAATCCAAGACAGGACTTGGCTTTAGTCAGTTCTTTACTAACTTGAACATCCTTACTATTCTATCACAGAATCCTAGTGGTTGGAAGGGACCTTTGAGATCATCAAGTCCAACCACAGTAAAAAAAAACACCCACCAAAAAACCACACCCAAACAAACAAAAAACCACACCCACAACCCAAAACAAAACAACCCCCCCCCCAAAAAAAAACAAAACAGAAAAACCACACACACGAAAAAAAAAGCACCCACCAACTATACCCCACACCCACAACCCCACACACAACACCCCACCACAAACCACTAATTTTGGGCACTAGAGCATGCCCTGAAGAGCCATGTCTACACATTTCTTAAATACCTCCAGGGACAGTGACTCCAACAACTCCCTGGGCAGGCTGTTCCAGTGCCTGACCACTCTCTCAGTAAAGTAATTCTTCCTAATATCGATCTAAATCTCCCTTGCCACAGCTTCGTACCATTTCCTATATTTAATGAAAGAACATCTTATTGTTTCCTATAATTCTGTAGTAGGCAAAAGTCTTGTTTCAATAGGTTTGTACAGGCTCCTTTGTGAATCAAAAGACACACTATTTACAAATTTGTATTTGTGTTTATAAATACGCAAGACATTTTATTTTTACAAAACAGAAGTGAAAAACATGAAAAAAACCTTGTTGCAGTGGCTCTTGAATTAGACAATCAAAAGTCAAGATAAGTTAAAAAAAGTTTTATGTAATGGAGCATTTATCAGAAAATATGAAGACTTAAAAGGCAAAAAAATAATAATAGTCCTATCACATAAAACTGATTACAATGTCATATTGCTGGTACTGGAATTAGAAGGCTCTACTCAGAGAATGATTATTTCCATCCTTCTGTCTACACTGCCCCAGTACTAAAAAAGCCATCAGATATCAAAAAGCATGACATGAATAACAACTTCCCTTCTAAGTAAATATCTTGCCCTATCTCATTTTTAGCTAATTCTAAAACCTAATACCTATTCTGTATAGTTAAGAAATGCTTCCAACTGTAAGCAAAAGGGCAGTGAAAGAAACATCATTTTCCAAATATAGAAGTCAGGCATTTGTAAGCTTTGAATAGCATAAGTGGTACTCACATTTATGCAAGCTTTCAGTGAATTGTTATGTTGTAACAATTTCACTGATGCAACCCAATTTTAAATTAAAGGAGGGTAGTCACACTATATATTGACATCGCTGGTAGAAATCTCAGTAACACCAAAACTACTTAGACTTACCTATTTACTGACGATTATTCTTTTGAATGTACTTCAAAAGTAGAGCAAACTCTAAACCACAAAAGTTACCAGAAAGCAAATTTTAGCAGAGAGTCAGTAGGTTGATCAGAAGTTGAAGTGCTTCTCTACCTGGAAATATCCTAGTCTGGAAATACCAGATAATCTTTCTCTTAGAGATGAATGTCATGAACAGTCTTCCTAAACTGGAAGTTATGAAACTATAGTTCAAATAGCTGAAATCCATCATAATCCTATAGATTAAACAGGTATTTCTATCATTAAGAAAGCAATAGGTGGCTCTTCACAATTAATCATTTTTTCCTTGTTTTTATTGTTCATTATCTTTATGCTGAATATCATATACTGAATACTGTATTGTTGCACATCCAAGCCAAACCTTTGCAAGACAGTAGTGCACATCAAATTCAAAACTGATGTTTCAAAAGATCTGCTGCCTCTGATTAGAAATGCAAGTTCTAAATATGATTCAGATTTAAAGAAAGCTTAAGGATTCTGTCTACCCCAGAATTAATAAAATTCCACTGTGGGATGTTTACAAAATATCAATGGTAGTCAGGGATCAAATTCCATCACAAAACAAATGGTATTTCATCAACATAAACACACACTACTACACTGACCCTTTGGCCACCAGGCACATACAAGATATCAACTAATGAGGTGGCCCCAACTATGCTGTTCTGAGTAAAATACTAGAAAATGCTGTAGTAACAGGAGAGAAGTACAAGTTGATTTGAAATGGCCGATTTATCAAGACAGGTTAAAACACAAAATCAAAGAAGGTGCAGTATGAAGTAATGAACAGGCAAGATTATGAGACTGATTTAAAATAGATTGGATAGATTATTAAGTTAACACAGCTGTGTTAATTCTGTGCACAGTATTTATCAGGATATAGAACTCTCAGTTTCGGTACTAACCCAATCGCAGATTTCATTCCACTTTGACTAAATTGAATTGAATACAGCATGAAAGGGGAACAAACACTTCAGTAGGAATTCACAGAGATGATAATGTAGTTTTTGGGTATCAGGTTTTGGTGGAGGTTTTTTAAGGACATAATATAGACAGCGATTCATATATTTGAAAACTACGAGTGAAGACACTGAAAAGCACTAACATGAAAAAAAAGAAACACTGCACCACCACAGCCTCCTAGACATCAACATCATGAACATAGTGAGCCATGCCCCTTAACTACTCATCAGAAAGCCACAGGGCTAGGGCAGGGGGACAGTGAGGGACAACATGGAGGGGACAGAAAGATTAGTGTCTAACGGAGCACACAGCTAAATGCTTAGTCTTGTTAAACACGTGGTTTAAATGGGAAATCAGGTCACAATTTTGTAAAAATAGCATCTTGACAGAGAAAGGTGCTAACCCTTTGCTTGATGCAAAAGGGTCTCAGGTGGGAGTAGGGGTAAAGGCCAAGATTTGAGGTGTTGTATTAACACCAGTTTCAAGAATTTATTACTTTTGTGTGACAAAAATAATAAAAAAAGCCTTTAAGTATTCACCTCCCTTACAATCCATGAACTGAATCCTGAAAAGACAAGTAAGATGTAAAGTTAAAAAGAAAATAGCCGTTCAGAGTTAAGCAGTAAGGAATATTCAGTGATGTGCTCACCATGACAGACTTTAAAAAGTTATCACCTATAGAAATGTATCAATCCATAATACCAGAACCACAGCAGATTCCAAGCCACCTGCTGAGATATCACTAGCACCTCATGACTGATTCAAGGACTGAAAAAACTTCCCACCCATAAACACCTACTGTCAAAGATTAGGTCAGTTATACTAAAAGAAATTAAGTGAACATTCAGTCATTCAAAGATCTTCTGTAACCAAAACCAAGTTTTCCATGAAAGTATTAGATAATGACAACAGCTACAGTACTCTTCAGTAGCTGCCCACGGAATGCTATCACAAATTCTCACACCAGATACTGCTCTTTTCATATAACTCTGGTAGCTTCTACAGTAATGTCCGGACATAGTTTAGTATGGAGATAACATGAGCAGGATAAAAAGGAATTATCGGGACAGACAGTAACTTGGACAAGGACTGCCATCTCCAGTTAAGTATTACCTGGAACAATACACACACACAGAGAAAAAAAAAAAAAAGTGTTGAAACCACTTCAAAACTCCCTCAAACTTCACTTTTTTTCATAATACTATCAACAGTTATCTATAAAAATGGGAAGCCTTCTGCCAAGAGAATGGAGTAAGATTCTCAAGCCTGCAAAGCTAGTTCCACAAGAAAAACAAGTCTCATGACGAAGGCTACAGCTCACGAGGCCCACATTTTCTCAGAGTAAGTTTTCTCAACATCACAGGATGCTGTAGCAACCAAAACTGCAAATTGATTCAGAGAACTCAAGTATCAAAAGCAACCTCAGATTAAGATGACCCTAAACCAGTGTTTGAAGAAGCACCAAAGGAAAACAGTTTTCTTATACATGCCTCCCTTTACATTTTTCCTTATGACCACTACCACGGAAAGCCTGTAGGGTGAGAAGCATCTCTCACATAATCCAACCTATTTGCTCTGAAGTTGCAAATGCCACTTATACAAGTACACAATGTGACAGAGCATTAAAAACCGGCTTACCTCTTGTGATGGCTGACTAACACTCAAGTAGGATGGAACAGCCAAGAAAATGAGAAGAGCTAGGCAGAAGCGTGGGCTGTAGTCAACAAAAAGACTTTTTGAACTATGCCTGGTGTTTGACCTACTTCTTGTAAGTGCACTCTAGCCTGACAAAACATACATAAAAGCTTTCCAGATTGCCCAAGGAAAACCTTGGTCAGCTACACCTGTATCAGATTGAAATCCGTTCAAATCTGCATCACATCATCTGTTCAAGATGCACAGGCAACACAAGCAGTGTGTGTCAGCACCAGTCACAATTTTTTAGGTGGACAGGAAACAGGCTGATATTTTCTTATTTCACACTACCATAGAATCAGCATTACAAAACTCAAAATCAAAAATTCTATGAAATTCAAACTGGAACAGAGAAAGCCTTCTAAAAGCTAAGAAACAATGCAGTTCCCATAGTCACATTTGATAAAAGCTGGCCAGACAAGAGACAGTTCAAAATATATACTGAAGGAAAAATTCCCAAGACCATTAAAATACTGGAAAAACGGATCATTAAGGAAACAAGACACTAAAAATAATGAAAGGAATGGCATTCAAGAAATATAATAGAAAATCTAATTAAAGCCACATGTGGAAGTTTTACACGAGGAAATAAGTGAAACAAAAATACATTGAAACTAGAAGAATGCAGGTGGACAGACTGACCCACTTCCACTTTAATATTATAACTGCTGGAGCACATGGTGAAGAACTTTATTTTAAACATGAGTCTAACACATATCATAAGTACAAAAGGGTATCAAGAAGCAAAGGAATCGTGGAGAATAACAACAAGCACATCTATCATAGCAATAACAACATCCTTGACAGTACTCTAAGAAAATTAATAGGGCTGTTCAAAGGGGAAAGGCCTTCTCATCAATAGAAGCACAGAACTGGTGTCAAAATATCCCCAAAGAGAAATCACTAAGAGCAATTAGAAGATTATGTTGTTTGCAAGGAAAGCCTTTTCCAGTTCTTACAGTACACTGCTTTGCAGTACACAAGGGTCAGTGAATACACATCTCAGGAAGAGCATTCTGAACCTGGGAATTCCTATTAAACTCATGGACCAAAATCAAAATAAGTGCTGTCACAGAAGAATATGTGAGGTATGATGAGGATGTCCCTCCTACTTCCAGAAATGTAGAAAGAATACAATATTTGATAAAAATAACTCTAGAAAAGCTTTCAGCTCATACTTTTAACACCTTCTGACCTTCATACTGTTATCCTTAAAAAAAATCCTGATAATGTTAACTTTAAGTAGTTCATTGGTGTTGGCATATAAAGGGCTGAGCCCTCTCTCCATTATGTATTCGACTAATATCAAACAATGAAAAGTAACACAAGCAATACTAGAAATTCTACTGAGTGATACTCCATTAAATGCATTCACCAGTATAACAGAACTTTGAACACACATTAAGTTCAGAGGAAAAGAAGCATCACTAAGAAAAAGAAAAAGAAAAGCATCAAGAGAAACAGCTAATCCCATCAACAGCATAGGCATGCCCAAGAACAAAACACTGCCTGAGCTGAAAGCAAACTGTTAAAATTTGGCAAAGCTGAAAATCCTACAACGTATTAGCCACGGAAAGAGATTTTCAGCACTGCATGAAAAGCACTTCATCACCTCACAGATACAATAAATCACTGTGTCCATCAACATCAGAAGACTCCACATGATGCACGTCTGAAATGCAGCAGTAGAGACCACAGTGTGGGGCCATCAAAACAAACATTTAAAGATAAAAACTGTCTAAGAGAAACCCTAAGAGGAAAACTTAACAGGAAAGAAGAGTAGCCATCTCCACAACAAAGGCAAGTCAAACCAAAGTTTGCTGCTGCTTCCATGCAGATGCAGGAAGAACGAATAGACTTGTTTAAGCTTTACAGAGAAAAGAGCAGTGATCTCAGATAAGAAAATTTTTTAAAGTATCTCAACATTTAACTTCTGATTCTCTCCAATATTGAAAGAAGTCTCAGCTATGCAGAACTCCGATACTAAAGAGCTATTACTAAATGGCTTATAGATAACCAATATGATACAGTATAAGTTATAAGTCTCTCAGAGACTTAATGTATCAACTGACATCAGCTCCTTAAGCACTGTCCACTCATTATCACGCTTGCATCAAAAGTCATTCAGAAATGGTAAAGGTAAAGAAGGAAGGAAAAAAAAAAAATCAAAAACTAAATCAAGTTCTCTCCACTCCCACCCACCCCTCCAAAGAATGCTTCTAAAATATAAAACTGTATTTTATTTAAATTACTGTTAAAACCCTTAATACAGAATCAGGTAATGTTTAGTAGTTTAGGGATATACCACCAGCTTTACTTCGTATCTGCCATATTCGCTGTTTGTTCTACATGAGAGTAAATTAAGTTTCAAATACACAAGCATAAGTTTGAGACATTCACTGCCCAGAGAAGAAAAAGATTAGCAGACACAATATAACCTCTCTCTGCTGTGGGAATACTGACTATTGTATATTAGAGTCCATCTGTTAAGTAATGACTGATCCAGAATGCATCGCTACTGCAGCAGACTCCCAAGCAGTTTCACATTCACATACGTCTCCTAATGCTGAGAGCACTGTTAAACACTCTTGCGTTTATTTCAACATATAAACATAGTTTTCAGCAATAGGAACCAATTAGCAGGTGGATCTTATATGCAAGCAGTGTAATATGCACTGCATGTCCTCCACACAAATACCAAAACACATCCTTATCTCCCCCCACCAAAGACAAGCCAATGTTAGTTCAGTTGCTGATGCATTAACAGCCAGAATTAAAATAAGGTTCAATATCAGTAAAAAGAAAGAAATAAGAAAAAAACAGAAAAGGACTAAACATCTTTGTATCTATTATGATGTATATAAAGGCAGTTAATAAGGTAACTGCATGTCTTTCCCTTATTTTGACTGCTACTTTTAAAGAAATGGGTAATAATCCAATAAAGTTATGATGACTTCTACCACACTTGTACAAACAAAAGATATTTACAAATCACATTTCAGTGTAAAAAAGCTTGTGGAGAGGAGTGAGAAATATACCAGATTACTGCTTTGACACATTTACAAAACTATCAGGGCTTTAACCCTTGTGTGTTCAGATAAGGCATAAATATTAAAATGATCTGACCAAACCATGTCTTTCCCTGCATGCTGCAGCTTCTCCATTCAGTCTGCTAGGTCAAATGCAAATAACCATCAAACAGAAGAACACATCCTTTTAAAGTGCTTGAAACAAAATACATTCTTTACGTGACTTTGTTTAAAACGAGTGTAGGTTAGAAGCATTAAACTCATTTGAAACAAAGGCAGTTTCAATTAATTGCCATTCAGTTTTGAGCAGTCATTTTTCTGTCATATTTTATATGCAAAAATTGAGGATATTTCATTGACTGAACTGCTTCAAAAGCTTTGCTGCAGCAAATCTTGCATTCAGGAGCAGCACCAAATTGCACATAATTGAAAGTGATTCATTTTTAGATCCACTCGTTTGGCTTCTGTAGGTTCCTCAGGCTTTGGTGTAGGTAGCGCAAAAACATTAAGTCATACAGTCCTGCAGTAACTCTTTCACTCCATGAAGTAAGCAGATGACTAAGGAGCTACATTTTAGCATCTTCTCCTCGTTTCAAGCTATTTACCAGTGTACAATAGTGTTTTGTAACGCATAGACCTTAAACAAAATTAGCAACAGCACTTACTTTGCAGACAAGAATGTGTTTTGGAAAGCATGGCAGATTATTAAAACGTGAGCAACCCAACACAATACTGCAATACAACTAACTCTTTATTACAGATATTAAAGTGTACTAAATCCTTGGAAAAAATCCCCCTCCTCCCCCTTCCTCTACATAAGATACTCGACTAGCTCTGAGCTAACAGGGTTAAACCCTTCACATGTTTCAGCCACTAAGAAAAGATACCAGCTCAGGCTGCTTTTTTTTTAATGCTTTTCAATTAAAAACAGACACTACGTTCACACCACTCTCTTTCCAATGAGGAAGGCACCAAGCTATAGGGCAGCATCCAGAACCCGAAACCGCAAATTATTTTATCTCCTTATTTTTCTCTTTTTTTTTTTTTTTTTTTACATTGTGAATCGCACACACTCCACTTCTGCAGGAGACGGCCGGGGGGAGGCGGTGGGAAGGGGGCAGAGTGGCCTGTCTGTGCTAGGTAGGGTCCTGCCTGGAGTTTAGGGAGCGCTGAGGGGGCTTCTGTCACAGGCACGGCGAGGAGAAGAGCGGGTCGTGGCATCAGCGAGGAGAGAGGGGACCGAGAGGAGTTTGGGAAGGGAAGATGGTCGGAGAAGGGCCGTGAGTGTAGGAGGGACACAAGGGCTGGGAAAATGAAGGTCCCTTTCGGGTTGCACAGGGGCGGGGGGTGAGCGGGGAGCAGCCCCGGGAGGGGGTGGGCTGCTCGGGCCGGCGCCCAGGGACCCCCCCCTGCTCTCCGGGGCGTCAGCGGGGCGGGGTGCCCGGCCGCTTACCAGGTTCAGCACCGTCTCCACGATGTCCCGGTTGCTGACCTCCCCGACCTGGATGAGTCCGATGAGGACGGCGAATTTCATCCGGATATTGCGGATCGGCACCGAGGGGTTAATCATCCCCGCGGGGAGCACTACGGACCCGGAGCCCGACGCCCTCAGCTCCCCCATCACCGCGACGCTGCTGCTGCCGCTGCTGCCGCCACCGCCTCCACCGCCGGCCCCGACGGAGATGAGTCCCGCGGGCTGCGGGTCCGGCCCCGACACCGGCTTCTCGCTCGCCATTTACCCCCCGCCGTTACCGGCACCTGCCGCCGCCGACTCCCCGCCCGGCCGGGCCAAGCCGCGCATCCACCGCAGTCGCACCCGGCGGGGCCGCAGGCAGCCGGCCCGAGGCGCAGGCACCGTCCCAGGAGCCGCTCCCCCGCTCCGCTAGAATGAGGGATTATTATGGGCGCCGATGCCCCGTTAGCCCAAGGCTGCCCAGGCGGGGCCACCGCCTCCCAGCCGCGGGGCGGGAGGAGCGAGCGCCGCCGAGAGCGACGCGGTGCAGCCCGGTGGGGGCGAGGGGCGCACGGAGCTGAGGGCGGCACGACCGATCGCCGCCGCCGCTGTTGTTGTGGAGCCGAAACCGCCGCCGCTCACGCCGCCATGTTGCCGCCCCCTGCCTGCGGTAGCCGCCAGGGCGCCTGCGCCGAGCCCGTCGGGGGGCGTGGCCGGGCCGGGACCCCCCCCACCTCCTCAGCCAGCCGAGGAGACAGGTGAGCAGGTGCACGGGGGCCGCGCCATCACCGCGGCGGCCGGAGGGGGGGCCGCGCCGAGGCGTGGAGCCGCCGCCTCCCCTCTTCGAGGTGCCGCACGCCGCCGCGGAACGGCGCCCACCCGGCTCCGGGGAGGTTCCGCGACGCTGCCTGAAAGTGACAGGGTGGCGCCCGCCCGCCCGCTTCGACGCGGGGCCGTTGCCTCGGTCCCGGCCTCGCCCCGCCGCCCCCAGGCGCCCCCTGCGGGAGGGGCGGGCCGCTGCACCGCCTCCCGGGCTGCCCGCGCGGCTGAGGGTCGGCCGCCACCGCCGCGGCGGTTGTGCCTCGTTGTCAGCCGCAGGCCTCCCTGTCAGGGAGGCGGCCCCTTCTGGCCTTCCCTAGGAGCCTGCTGGTGGGGGGCCCTGGGCTGCCCCCCGCGGCCGGCCGCGCTTCTCGGCCGGACCCCGCGCTTTCCAGCCTCTGGGCTCGGCCCAGCCTTTCCCGCGCGGGTCCCGCGCTGTTGTGTGAGGAAAAGCGTATGGATGAGGACCTTTTGATGTGGGATTTTTTAGTAACTTCAGTCTTAGCAAGTGGTCAGGTTTGAGTGAGGGTGCCAGGGGCTGTGCGAGGGCTCCTGAGCTGTGGTCCCCTTGGGCATGGAGAAGGGGGGAAACATTGGGGTCTGCCAGCCCGGGAACTTGTGTGCCGCTTGTTCAACGAGAGGGCTATTTTTCCAGAGTTCTTGTTAGTACTTGCACTTACAGTTCTTGGTGGTGGTGTCCCATACAGAGATGTCCAGTTGACAGCAGTCTTACCAAGCCCCTTGGTTTCAATGATGCCTCATGCCAATGGGCATTTTTTTCAAGTCTCTCCAGTATCATATCCGAAAATACAGAAATACCTCTGATGTCTTGAGGAGGCTCAAATTATTCAAATAGTTGTTTAAATAAAGTTCTGTATATTTGCTCTACGTGTGCTGGAGATAATCCATCCCTCTTTGAAAATATGTTCTATCTTGGCTTCATCGGGGCTGTCATCACAAAGTTGGAATTTTGCAACAGGCTTTGTCCCCTGGTCTTAGAATCCTATTTATCCTTTCTCATCTGTAATCCCAAATGTGGGGATTTGGCTGGGTTGCTAAGGTCCTCCGTACATCCAGCTTTAGATGATAAACTGTATAAACACAGTGAATCAGCAAGACTCGAATGATACATCCTCCAGGATTACAGCATCCTAAACTGTAATACAATCCTAACCTCCACGGAGAAAAGGAGGAGAAGACCTCAGCTCTGTACTATGAGATGCGTTAGCTCTATGTACATGTAAATACAGTATGTTATATTGGCTTGCTTGAAAGGTCCATAGGTGCTTGATAGTATGCCTAGCCCAGATGCATAGACATGACTAAAACAGTGGGAAGCTGGGAATCACAGTACCAACATTCTTTGATAAAACTGCAAAAGATGAGGAAAAGACACAAAAGATTGGTTATGGGAGATAAGAAAGCACAAAGCTTTCTTGGAAGGAAATTCCGTTACAATTTGTCACCATCCACAAGCAACCTTGTATGACTCGGAGCAAAGGTATACCTAATTTTGTATACTAGTGGAGGGACCAAAGGTTCCGTTCCCACCAGCACCACAGCAAGAACTAGCAAAACCAATGCACTTAACTGCTTTACTACAGAGTCACCCCACCTTAGTTTAAACCACCAAAGAAGAGTATTTGAGAAAGGACCAGGCAGACTTTTGACTGAAGTGGATGAGAAGCTCTTGTATATCCCAGGGTGAGTTCTGGGCTCAATAACTTCCAGCTAGTGGATAATGATGAGCTGATACGTGTTTCGAATTGCAGTAGGTGTTTCTGTCCTTGGCTGAAGTAAGTATTATTCCGGAAGCTTTTAAAATCATTCTCCAGAAAAACCTAGACAAAATCCTTAACTTTGAAATTAAAGTGAAAGATTCCATTACTTGTTTTACTTTGCCCCATGAAAAGAAACAAAAAAGCCAATCCACAAGGTAAGCTTTTTGACTATGTAGGAATGTTAAATTGCTGTTCAGTCTACAAACCAATCAATTATGCAAATGTTCTAGTTAGGCTGCCCAAAACTGTTCATCTTGATTTCAGAAAGGAGTATTTCATGTTCATAATGATCCTATCTGGCAACTGGGTAACTTCTTAGACTTTGGAGGCCCTCAACTTCATGTAAACGTAAATTATTTACTGATACATGTAAATATTTTTGAAAATTCAAGAACACATGACCTTTTTCACAAAACTGAAACCCAGGCCTAGAACTCTGTAACAGTCACTGAGAATTGTAGCACCCTTAGGAGTTAACACCCAACAGTTCTTGTCTTTGTTATTCCCATATCCATGTCTATATGGTGAGTCATGTCGCTACAAATAGTATCGTTGGCTGGAATTATATGCTGGCTGATAGGGTTGATCAGTTTTCTTCTTCTGATTCATCACGTTGCTGCTGCCTGTTAAATGGGATGGGAGAGAAGGTATAAATGCTTTTCTATGGTTAGGTATATTAATTTGCATCTCTCCCCTCTTACCAACTTCTACAAATTCCAAAATAACCGTAACTTTGAGATCCATTGTTAAATTTGCTTAAAATTTGACAATGACTTATACATCTTTGTGATGGAACAGATGGACCAATATCACAACCACATAAACTTCCTTTCTTTAGAGAAGTGGGATAACAAAATATGCTTGATATGTTTTATTATCCATTCTATACTACTATCCATTTTATACTTCTGTTATCCATTCTATACTTCATTCATGGAACATTCCAGGATTTTACACATGTACCCAAATGCTGGGTTAATTGTTGACTACAGCTGTTCCATGTACAACTATTGATGAGTTCCTCCATATTGACTTTCTGATAAAGTTGCAATTATGAGTTTGTTTAGAAGTTGTATTTGTGAAATCCTTCTTTATATAACTCCCAGTTTAGGACTTAAACTGTCTGCCGTTTCCTCTGCTGAAATCACGTAATATACTGTATCTAGGTTAGAAAGAAAAACTCATTAAAAAAGAAGGGGAATTCCCATCTTTATGTTTAATAGGAGAGACTTCCTTTAGTTCTCAAAACTCATATTTGGCTTTACCAAGAGATTTGTACAAAATCATGTTCTCTTTATTTTTATAAGCTGGAACACTACTGAGAAGCAGCTGTCTTCTCTAATCAACAGTGTTTGGTTTTGGTAAGCAAACTTTCATTGAGCTGAGCCATTCATGAACTTGTGAACATTACTGTAGCACTGGCATTCTGAAAGAACAACAGATTTGTAACACTGATCTCAGCCCTGTAGTAACTGCAGGTCTGGTATTCATTTGCTTCCATTTTGACACCTCAAAAGATTGAAAATGAAAATAAGAGTATGTACACTAGAAATGCTACAGAATATGTTTCATTTCTTTTCTTTAAAAATAATGTTTGTTTCATCTTGATATTGACACATTTAGTAGAAAGACTGAATTTGTCAGTGACAATTTCATTCATGAGATGACCAGTTGGTCCCAGTCCAGGATGGTGTTTTGCATTAGCAAATCCCAGTATTTGCATAATTATCATAGATAATTATCTATCTATTCATAGAATGGGTCGGGTTGGATGGGACCATAAAGACGACCTAGTTCCAGCCTCCCTCCCGTGGGCAGGGACACCTCCCACTAGAACAGGTTGCTCAAAGCCCCATCCAGCCTGGCCTTGAACACCTCTAAGGTGGGGTATCCACAAATTCTCTGGGCAACCTGTTCTAGTGCCTCACCACCCTCACTGTAAAGAATTTCTTTCTAGTACCTAATCTAAATCTCCCCTTGTTCAATTTAAAACCATTACCCTTTGTCCTATTGCTACACTCCCTGATAAAGAGTCCTTCTCCAGCTCTCCTGTAGGCCCCCTTTAGGTACTAGAAGGCTACTAGAAGGTCTCCCCAGAGCCTTCTCTTCTCTAGGTCGAACAACCCCAACTCTCTCAGCCTGTCCTCATAGGGGAGGTGCTCCAGCCTTCTGATCATCTTTGTGCCCTTGCAACATCAGTCCTTGACACAGGCCCAGACTACGTGTGGCAGAGGACAGTATGTGTGGAAAGATGCAATGCGCTCCTTTGTCCTTCACAAAGACAAGATTGATGCCAGGATCTGATCTTCTTCCTTTCTGTACCTTTCACAACGCTTTCTCCCCACTGAAATAAGATGAAGCATTTTTGCTCCCAGAGCATGCCTTTGCTTCACCTGTAATAGATGATGGGAGGTTTCTTCCATGACAGTCTTCAAATTTTTTCATTCTCCTTAAATGCCAGAATGTGGTCTCAAATGTAATTTCAAAAACTGCAGAAAAAGACATATATCCATACATGCAACAAACAGATGGTGGAGAAAATAAAACTAATGAATAATTGTTTAAAGGTTTGACTCAATTTTTATTTCAGTTGTAAAATAAATTGTAGCAATACTACTTCATTTTGGGGGTAAAAAGATTATGTAGTCATTCAACTGAGAAAGCCTGAAAAAACATGTTTTAGAAGACAGACTCTTGGCTACAAATAATGGAACAACTTAAGTGAACAAGGACTGCATTGTACAGACCTATGTTTACATTAAATCTTAGAAAATATTTTTTTGGTGTTTTATAATAGTGAAATGATGTGGATCAGGACCAAACCACGTTTGAAAGAATTAGAGAATTTTCATTTATCTGCCACAGTGGCATCAAAATACTGCTTCCTTTACCATGTCCATATGAGGACTCCTGTTGTGTTTAATTAGACTATTCTCAGGAGTAAGGATAATGTGATTTGTTCCTGTGCCAGGCTCAGGAAGTGCTATTAGCCTCTTTCTCTTGAAAACCAGGATTTCTTAGAAGTTTAAAATAAAAAGCTAGGAAACACAAAGTGAAAGGCCATCACAGCATCTAAACTTACCCTGCTGTGCATATGTATTGCACCAAATAGTTCCATTCACTGTTTTTAAACTTCCACACAACAGGGTACATTAAAGCAGAAGTAAAAAAAAACTGAAGTTAGAATTTTCTTGCTACTCTAACTGTAAATGATTTCTACCTGCTTTTTCTATAATTCATTTTTTTTAGTCTTGAAAGAGAAAAAACATGGGAAAAATACCTTGTATATATTTCCAGAGGCAAGTTTTGTTATACTCTGTGCAATTTCAGAAACACTGTAACAGAACTTCCATGTGAGATTATAAACATTTCAATCACAGTGAAGCAGATGAAGCCAGTATGACTTCACTAAGTTAATTTTATTTTTTATCGCAATAGGTTATCCAAATAACTCAGTTGTGATTTAAGAAAGATGTCATTAATATACATATATTAAATCTTTGCTTTTCAAAAATAAATTTCTCTCTGCTTTTTACACTCTGAGCAGTAAAAATAAAATAGACATATTTGTTTTCATGGTTGTAAATACTTCTGGGAAGAATTCATTAAATGGAAGCTTTTAGAACAAAAAGAGGTAATAGTCTGAGAAGTTGTTAACAATAAACAGATCCACTTAAATATGACTTACTTTTAAATTAAAATATGTGGAATTTGAGCTGTGTAATCAGTTCAGCCATTTTATTCTCATCTTTTTTATTTTTTACAAATTAACCATGAGAGTCTTTTCACTACTGAAATGAATACAGTAATTTTTAATACTGAAGTTATTATTAGGTCAATTATTATGAACTTCAATAATTAATATTGACATCGTTGTTGATTCTCTCCATAACTGATTTTTCATTTCATTATTATTGATATCTCATCTCCTTGATCTGTAGATGCTTCAGTCTATATTATTGGTTCTTGCACAATGGTGATTTGGTACCACAAGTACCCATAAAGTTCTATTTTCTAGACAACAGTAAGTACCTTAAAGAAAATCATGTTAGTCTCTCCTCTCCCTATATTCCCCACACTATTTGCATACAGTGTGCCAACCTGCCAAATAACTTCAGGAATTATCCTCTGACGCTCATCACAGTGTAGCTAATTCATAAAGAAATCAGTTCATGCTGCCAGTGTTAGTCCAAGGTACTTTTTACGACTAGATTTCCATGTGTTGTTTTTAGCAAAATATAATTTTTCTTATAAATTCCAAATTCTAATTAGGGTTAAAACCATGTAACTCTTTCAAAATTAATTTAGGTGTCTTAAAAATGATACAACAAGCAAGCATTTTTTTTAAGTTTCCTATGTATAAGCTAAATTATTGTTATTTTGGCATTTTTATTTTATTGTGTTTCTAGACAATAACTTATGATGGAAATTAACTTTTGGTGGAAACATTCTCTCCAGTAATACAACAAACTAATCGTTGCTATTTTGCAAGTCTATTTGTTGAAGAAAAAGACAATTCATTGGCAAATGATGCTCATTCTATATGCTTCTGCCTGTTTATTCTTCAACAACTTGAAACCATATAAATGCTTATATAGAAAGGATGCTGGTCACACACCTTTGTCTATATTCTGCAGTCTATATGACCAACAACAGGAGACAAGAAGGATCGTGAGCTCCTTTCTTTTTTTAAACTACTTCTAATATTACACATATACTAGAGTGAGAACAATCATTCATTGGTACAACCTCCCCAGGAACATGGTAGAGGAACATGGTTGGATCAGATGATCGTTGGAGGTCCCTTCCAACCTAGGTTGTTCTATGACCCAGTGATTCCATGGTTATCTTCCGAAATTATATATTTAGCTAGTATATGTGTAATATTAAAAGTAGTTTAAAAAAAAAACCCAAACCCAAACAAACCACAAACCAGCAAACACCTGGTAAACATATTCATTATATTTCTGCAAAGCAACTGACTTCAGAGAAGTTTCATGAGTGAAAGTAAGTTCAGGATTTATCCATGGGGATTGATTTAGTTGCTTGTTTGCTTGCACTAAAATGAAAACAAGGTGTTACTCAGGGTAGTTCTTTTTTTTTTTATTTTTTCTGACAGCACTGAAAAAAGAAAAGCCGTCTATCACCTAGGAAAGAAAGAGCTATGATACCCTTCTTCCTCAAGTTCCAAGTATTTATTTTTCCCTGCTTTAGGATTACCTTTCAGGATATTTATTAATATTGGCTTAATGATTTTGACCTATGACTGTAAAAGAAGGGGTATGCACACAGCAGGAAAAATGTCTTTCTGAATGTTTATAGTTGCCCCAAGAAAGCAAGTAAAAATTACCCTGTCATCAGAATTCCTGTAGGGTTTATGTTTAAGGCTGTGATCTTGAGTTAATTGTATCTTTGCTGAAATAGTACTTTAAACTGGACTGGTTACTATTGTTGAGATTTTGCAGTATTGTGTAGAGAGGAAAGATTATTTCACATCTGGCAGGCTACACCTTTTAAACAAAAAATGCCCATGTTTGCTTTTATTGCTGCAACATGACATTGTTGATTCTTACTCAGCTTATGATCCTCTATTGCTCCTGGATCCTGTTCTGCAGAAATACAAACAGGCTGGATGAGCCACATCCTGTATTTGTGCAATTTATTATGCTGTCTAAAAGTAATGCCTCACATTTGTGTCTGTTCAATAACAGCCTGTTTTTCTCAGACCATTCCTATAGATGTCGGTATCATTTGAATTCTAATCTTATCCTCCAATGTATACACAGTTGCTTCCAGTCTAGTCTTGTTTGCAGAATTAATAAATATACCTCGTTTCCATCATTCAGATCATTAATGAAATTATTAAATAATATCAAACCTTGGTCACCCCTGCAGAAACACACATGGCACCATTTTCCATGTGGACAGGGAGCCATCGATACCTGCTCTTCATTATAATGAATCTCATATTATCGTTCATCTTACCTTGTAATATAAGTTACATACAGACTATGTTTCCAAGCCTTGCTTTCAAAATATGTTCTAAGGCATTCCTAAAAGCTGACCTGACAATGAGATGCATGACCTAGAGTAATTTAGTCTGGCAGGGTCCTTGGAAGGTGATCTGGTCTAATTCTCCCTTCTCTGACCCCCCAACTCTCAAAATTGTGAGACCTTAAGCATGGTCAACTTTGAAGTTAGATCCAACATTGAATGTAGGTTGCTAAGGAACCTTGTCCAGTCCAATCTCCAGAGTTGAAGATTTTATAGCCTCTCCAGGAATCTTCTTCCAGTATTTGGCCATACTCATGTTGTCTTTTTTCACTTATCAGGAATTTGCCCTCCTGCAACTTTTTGCCATTGCCTCTCATATTTTCACTATGTATATGCAAGAAGTCTGGCTCCATCTTATCTGTTTCCACCCACTGCATGGCTGAGGACAGCAGTTAGCTGTCACCTACCTTTCTTTTATTCAAAATGAAAAAACTACTCCTCATATGTCATGTGCTCTCATTCTCTAACTGTCTTGATGGCCTTACTCTGCCAGTTTGTCAATGCCTTTCTAATACTGGGGAGCCCCAAATTTGACACAATTCTCCAAATGCAGTCTTGCAAGTACTGGCTGGAAGAGAGTAAGCACTTCAACTAACCCACTGGCTATATTCTTACTAATGCAACCCAATTTGTATTTAAGCTTGTGTTGCTGCAGAAGTGCACTACTTATTCATGCTTATCTTCTTGTCCTTTAGGTAACCCCAAGTCCTATTTCTACAGATCTGGTTTCTAGTCAGTCAGCCTGTGTCGTTACAATATTCTATTCCGGATGTGGGATTTTAGATTTGCCATTGCTGAAGTTCATGAGACCCTCTAAAGTTCCTGAACACATTCCCCCTTCCTAGTAATTTAGTTGGCTGAGTTAAGGAGTGCAGCTGGCTCAGTCCAAGGTCAGCTCATTTGCTGGTAAGAGCTGTTGCAAAGCAAGATAGAAGCGAGGGCATTACCCTCTGTTCCCTTGGGAACTGCTTTTCAGCTGAGGCTGTACTGCTTGCCCTTGCCTATACTACATTGCGGTTGTGTAGCATTTACATCTAAACCTGATCTTATACCTCCTTGGTACTCACCCTGGCCTAGACCCACGGATTTGGCTTTAGACCTACCTAACATGGCATCAGACCTGCCTTGTCACTGCAGGTTTTTGAGGTGGTCACTGAATTGGAGCTGGGCCTGTTCATCGTGTCCAAACCTGACCCTGACTCAGCATTCTGGATCCTTGTTAGTGCAGTCTGCCCCTGCCCACCCTGCTGCTACTCTCAGCTCCCAGTTAATTTTCTCTTGTAGGGCAGCCAGGCCCTTCTGCTCAATGACACGTTCCTGCCAGCCTGTTTCTCTGCACCTTACCCGCTGTTCCTCTCAGTAGTATCACTCAAAAAACTGAGAGTGCGCTCCATCCCAACATTCTGGTCTTTACTAAAGTCATTCCTCCCTTCTGGAATTCTGTCTCCCTGGGCTTATGACCAACTTTGAGGTAGCACAACTGAGGGCTGTCCCCCTTTTATTGGTGGCCTTGAACATAGTACTCCCAGAAGACACCTCTGCAGGAAGGCCTTTGCAAAGACTGACTCCTTTCTCTTGGGAGCTGCTTTAAGGTGCAGCTTGGCTGTTTGGCCCCCACCTGAGCTACAGCTCCTGTTGCGTTGCAGCCCCATTCGTGCCTGGCCATGGACCTTGCTGATCCAGACTCAGACCCCGATATGTGGTCTGATTTTTTGGCTTGGCCTCAGCTGTGCCTTGCCACTACGGACTCACCTTGCAAACTGGACAGGGTCTGACCCTGCCTACCGCAGCGAGACCCCACTAGCCTCATTTAGGTACTAAAGGACTTATTGCAAACACCCCTGCCCTGCTGGCTGTGTTTTCACACTCAGCTCCTGGCTACTCCTTGTGGAGCCATGGGCTTTCACTGCTTCCTTACAATCAACCCAAGTACCACCTTTGAGGATTGCCACTGATAATCAGCTGACAGTTGGACTTTGTGCTACTGATCACTGCTGGCTTTGCATGCACTTTGTAGTCCACCCACCCAATACCTCTTTCTCCTATCTACAAAGATACTATGGGACATCATGCCAAAAGCCTTGCTAAAACCAAATTAAACATTATTTACTGTTCTCACCTTATCCACAGGAACCAGTAAGTCATTAAAAAGGCAATCAAGTTGGTCAGACATGTCTTGCTTGAATAACTCCACACTGACTGTTCCTAATCATGTTCATCTCCTTCATGTGCTGGAAAATTGGTTCCAGAAGGACTTGCTCCATAACTTTCCTGGGGACTGGTGTGAGGCTGACTAGCCTGTTGTTCCTACAATCCTCTTTCTCAATCTTCTTGAAGATGACTGTGACACATTTTTTCCAGTCATCAGGAATTTCCCCTGATCACCATGACATTCAAAGATGGCATCAAGTAGCCTTGCAATGACATTGGCCAACTCCCTCTGCAGTATCGGATGCATGTTTATGTCCAGCTTGCTTAAATTATCATCAGTTCACTCTTCCTCTACCGTGGGTAGCACTTGACTCCTGCAGACTCTGCCACTAGACCCAAGGACCAGATAGGGACCAGAGATTGGGAGCAGACCTTGCCAGTAAAGACTGAGGCAAAGAAAGCACTGAGTACTTCAGCATTTTCTATATCCTTTGTCATTAGTGCCTCAACATATTCAGCAGCAGGTCCACATTTTTCTTACTCTTCCTTTTTTTTTTTTTACCTATAAAAGTTCTTGTGACTCTTCAGGGAGTCATGTATTTTAGAATCTGCAGATGTGCTGCTTTCTTGGGGGAAAAGTGAATCTGTTCCATTATACTGTCCACCAGGACCTCCTTTCTTTGCCTTCTTTTCAAGTTGTTGGCTTTATCCCCTGCCAAGCATAGTCTAAAGCCCTCCTCATGAATTAAGCTTATTGACAAAGATGTCATATTTCATCTGAAGGTGCCACCTCCCTGTAGTTGTTATCATTCCTCAAAGACAATGTCGTAGTTGCAGAAGGTAAAATCCTGCTGGCAAAACCAGCTGCTCAGCCAGCTGCTGATCCACAGCATATTTCCACTCCTACCCTAGTCTATCTGGGCTTCTGTGCCCTTCCACCTAGGTCACAGAGCCTTGGAGTTTCCCTTGATGATGTTGTTGCTCATAGGGATGATAGACGTAATGGTCGGAAGGATGGGCAAGCCTTGGCAATGCTTTTGCAATATCTTAGATCCAAGCACCTGGATAAAAATCTCCAAATATGGAAAGCTTCATCAGCTGTGGTGTCTCTGTCACCTGCACAAAGCAGTCTCTAACCTCTGCAGCCTCTTAGTGCCTCTTAATGTCACCTTTTCAACATATGGATCAGCTGCATGCCCTGATGGAACTCGTTCTTTTTCACCTGTTACAAGTGTCCTCCAGTTGCACATGTGCAGTGTTGTAGAAAGAGCCTTATTTCTGTCGGTGGAAGCCACAACTATTTCCAGCCATCACTGAGTCAGCTTCTGGCTCACCTTTGACAAGTCTTCATGAAGAACTTGGTTTCCTCCCATTCACTACCTCCATCACTGTGCAGTCTCCTTCATCTCCTTCTTCGGCATCTTCATCTGGTGGCTCAATGTTTTGAGCATAGCACACCTCATACAGATGAGGACATTATCATTTACAGCTGAGTTGTGGAGAGAAGCATGAGTCACTTTGTGCAAACTGAGACTTGAATGGTTAAGTCATCTTTCAGGAGCTTCATCTCGGTCAAGACTTCTGTGCAAGGAGCAGTCAATCTGTCTGCTGCTGTGAAGCATGTGTTGTGGTATATCAACGTCGTCACTGTTGGAGTCCTGTGCAGTCTGAGAAAGAGACTGTAAGTTCTTTTGTTTTTCCCTCTGGTGTGAACTGCTTCACTGACTGCAGAGTTCCTGGTTTTATACCACTTGCCATATTCCTGGTCAATGACACTCCCTAGGAGTTGGTTAAATAAGCAGCTCAGCACACCCCTGTTTCCCTCCCAGACACACTAGATTACCTGCCTGGCAGGCAAATTCTAATATTGTTTATTTTGCTGCTGGACATAATACATTGACTGTGTGAATCCTAAGTAATTTTTTTTTTAATTACTCCTACATATAGATTCACAGAATCTAGGTTGGAAAAGACCTTTAAAATCATCAAGTGTAGAAGTCAACTGGAAGACTAACACTACCAAGTCCCTAAGTGCCACATTAACACATCTTTTAAATACCTCCAGCAATGGTGACTCAACTATTTCCCTGGGCAGCCTGTTCCAATGCTTTACAATCCTTTCGGTGAATAAATTTTTCCTAATATCCAATATAAACCTCCCCTGGTGCAACTTGAGGCTTTGAGGCTTTTTCCTCTTGTCTTACCACTTGCTTGGGAGAAGAGACCAACCCCCATCTCCCTACAACCGCCTTTCAGATAGTTGTATAGAGCGATAAGGTCTTCCCTCAGCCTCCTTTTTTCCAGGCTAAACAACCACAGTTCCCTCAGTCTCTCCTCTTAAGACTTGTGCTGGAGACCCTTCAGCAGCTTTGTTGCTCTTCTTTGAACCTCAATGCCTTTCTTGTAGTGAGGGACCCAAAACTGGGCACAGTACTTGCCAAATGGCCTCACAAGTGCTGAGACAGTGGGTGAGTTCTGATAGCTCTCTTATTGCCCTTGGGTGGATCTCATCCAGCCCCATAGACTTCTGTGTGTAGAAGGTGAAGGAAAATGAATTTGTCCATAGAACAGATGCATTAGAGGAAGAAGTTTTGAGACCTTCTTCAGCAGATACATCCTCAAATGAAATTCTTGAAAGGATTTAGTCTGTGCTCCTCAGTCTGTAGTCAGTCTTCCTAAAACTGCAGTGGAGAGAACAGTTAGAGGGAAGAAGGGGGTGGGAGGTTGGTAAAGTGGACTGAACTTCACTGAAACTATTTGCACAAATCTGTAATGCAAGAAATTTTTCTTCACTATCACAGTTATATATAATTTTCTTGATAAAAATATACTTTTTTTTCAGTAATCGTTTTATAAATTGATCAGGGGGTTTTTTGTGTATGAATGTCCATTAATAACATTTATTTACTAAGATACCCAGTGACATAGAGAAATCCCTCAGGAAAACCATACCTTCCAAAATGTGTCTCATATGGGCTGTAAAAGTTATTGCAAGATATTCTAATGTGTCATTTGAAAATTAGTAGGTGATCAAGCAATTAGGCTTTCATAATACATAAGCACAAGGGAGCAGTTATAATTGTGCAGGAAAACTTAACTTTGGCATTTCTGGGCTGTAGGACTTTCTACAGCTTTTGTATTATTTTTCTTGAGTAAATGGAAGGTAGCTTTTATGAATAAATTAGTACCACTTATTCTACATAGGACTTAACTTCTGGGGTGGTTTTTTGTTTTCACTTGTTTGGGTTTTTTTACACTGAAATAACTTTAATCTATTTCTGTTTGTACTAATCCAATGCAGTGTAGTATTAGGCTATTTGCCCTACAGGTTATACAAACCTGGTTGTATAATAATATAATAGAATAACCAAGCTGCAGTGTTTGAACAGTGCTAATCTTATATTTGATCAGAACTGTCAGCCTCACTATGCCTTGTACACATTGCATCACAAAGGCTTGCACATTTTAAAAAAAAAAGGCTCATCAAGACTTACAGCTTTGACTCATTTTCTTGGATAGCTATTGTGTTTTTATTAACTTCCTCACAGTTCAATTACTTGCAGTTTCCATCTTCAGGTAGACACATCAATGCCATCTTCAATTTCTGTATAGTTAGCTTGTAAGGTATTTGGGTTGGTGTAGGTGTGAGGGAAACTGGACAGTCTTCAGCTGTTAGCTTTAGTGTTGAGTATGGATAAAGGTTACATAAATAATTCCTCCATTCACGGAACTTTTCTCCACTGTTTAACAGAAGAGCCCAACAGATCTTACCACAGTAACATATTTCCACTTTTATTTCTTTTGTAAACTTTAAAATTCTTCATATTTTCCCTATCCATGACACCATTGTAGATAACTATCTGTGGGAGCTGTTATGACTACAACTGGACTGTCTAACCTGTATCTTTTTTTTTATTTTTAGAGGTAAGCAAAAGTAAGCTATCTTACATCATACCTCTTCTTTTCCTCCAGAATTTTGTCCTTATTTGTTTTTGAGATGCGTTAATCTTCAGTTAGTCTCTATTCACTATGTACTACAGTAGTTCAAGAACTACTGCTTAGTTCTTGCTCATTTGGGGTTATTCTTAACCTCCTGAAATCAAGTTTTAGCAAGCTGAGCCTGAGAAATCTTTTGTTTCAAATATAGTTTGGTCAGTTTGTGAATGGTTTGCACTATTGATTGGACTTTTATTCTTGCATTTAAAAGCAAAAATAGAGTCAATACCTTATAAGCTTCTGGATAAATGTGCTTTTACCAAAACTGATAAAATCTCATTTTGCTTTGCTGGTGATCCAAAACACTCTCATAAAAACTTTACATTTACTGTCTGCTTTTGGTTCTCAGATCATTGCCTTCTCAGAATATAGTTTTCTTTCAACATCCATTTTCATTCTCGGCACAAGCACTGCATGGTGGGACAGGTACCTTTATCTAGTCTTTTTTCCCTGTGTATTTACGGAAATGGTCTGATTCACCAGTTCCACTGACAGATTTCTGTGTTTTCTTAGCCTGCTATTAAATCTAGTGATTACAGCAGTATGGTTTGGATTATCTGTGGGATCTGTCACTCTGTAAAGAAAAGAAATCACCTAACAAAGCCTACTTTCGGAGATCTTATTGAAGTACTTGTCCTTCTCTGTTGGTTTTGGTTTTTTTATTTATTTTTTGTTGTTTGGTTTTTTTTTCAGGCAACTACCCTCGTATATAATTGCTTCCAGAGGTGACAAGTGTCACCTGTCTGTGTGAAGAACAGCCTAGAGCTGACCAATATGAAATGGTACATCTAAAAGAGTGTGTTTGAATAAGAACTTAAATCATGGCTGGACAGTAACCATCTCCATGCTCTGTAAAGTCCTCTTGAGCAGCTCCTGCTCTGCCTTCCTTGGGAGCTTCATTCTCTTTGAACTGAAAGTCAAGCTCTTTTGTTTTCTCATCAATTTTGCACTTCTTTCTGCATAAAGATCCAGAAGTAAGAATAAACATTGTCCCATTATCTTATCCTTTCAGCACGGTGGATGGGGCAATATCCTTGCAACTGGGAACTCAAGAGTTCAAAACCACTCAGATTAATGTAGCCCTTTCTCAGTTTCTTTTCCTAGACCTCTTTCTGAATCCAAAGCACATCTTTGCATCCTGGATGTATTTATCCTGATTTTCTTCTTCCTAGAGAGGTCTGGATTAGACCTATAAGTACATTTGCACCAAAACTGTTTCTGAGATTTTCAGAATAGTGGATACCCAGAGAGGAATAACTTCATGCATGTACAGGTTAAGGGGTTGACCTGCTAGAAGGCAGCTCTGTGGAGAAGGCCCTGGGAGTCCTGGTGGACAGCAAATTCACCATGAGGCAGCAATGTGCCCTTGTGGCCAAGAAAGCCAATAGTCTCCTGGGGTGCTTTAAAAAGAGAAGATTGAAGAATGTCATCCTCCCCATCTACTCTGCCCTAGTGAGGCCATATTGGGAGCCCATTTCAAGAAAGACAAGGCACTACTGGAGAGACTACAATGGAGAGCTATGAAGAAAGACTTAGAGAGCTGGATCTTTTCAGCCTGGAGAAAAGAAGATTGAGAGGGGATCTCATCAATGCTTATAAATATCTAAAGGCCAGGTGTCAAGAGGATGGGGCCAGACTCTTTTCAGTGGTGCCCAAATGGCAATGGGCACAAACTAGAACACAGGAAATTCCATCTCAACATGAGGAAAAACTGTACTTTGAGGGTGCCAGAGTGCTGGAACAGGCTACCCAGAGAGGTTGCAGAGTCCCCTTCTCTGAAGATATTCATAACCCACATGAACATGGTCCTGTGCAACTGCTCTAGGCGAACCTGGTTTGGCAGGGGGATTGGACTAGATGATCTCTAAATGTCCCTTCCAACCCCTACCATTCAGTGATTCTGTGGGTTTCAAACAACAAATGTACATGCCACATTTCGTTGATGAAGAATATATTACAATATATAACAATTTACATGGAGTGAACTCATATAATCTCTACTGCAGTCTTTCTGAAAACTGATTGAAATGTCTAACTAGAATATAGTCTTCTATCTGTAGTTTGATACCATTGTGTTATTGTGCAATACTTTACTTAGATACAAGATTTGATAGATCATTCTTTCTGTTCATACTACAGTAGGCTTCTTACTCATTTCCACAAATATGATACGGCTTGCAGCTCACCAAGTTTCTACTGTGGTAAGAAGAAAGAATCCTTATTCATATTATTCTCAAACCTGTGTTCTGTCTTGACATATCTGGAGTTCTGAAAATGAGATGTCTTTATTAGTGAGTAAAGTGGGAAGCTGATGAAGTTGCCTAAACTCCTTTTAGTTTATTGGGAAGGAATTATATTTCTTGTACCAGGGATACAGATGCACAAAGAGAGTGGAATCTTTGTAAACCTTGCATACCACGGAACCAGTTACTGCAAGGGGAGCAATTACTTGCCTTTTCAAGCATTACTAGGCATATTCAAATAGATGTTGTTCTCTACATAGGTATCAGAAATAAATTTAAGGGCAAATTTTCAATTATTTTCTGTGTCTTAGCCACAGTTTTTCATTATAGTGCTTTATGTGATTTACTTGTCTAGGCACAGCACAATTGAGGGAAGAACTTAAAGAAAAAATATAAAAACCCCTTAAATGCAAAAATTAATGAAAATTCTTTCTGAAATAAAAAGTTTTGTATTCATATTGAACTTCTGTTTTGCTTGCACATATGTATTCCTGGGAAATTTATTTTTTTATATTTATGACTCTAGCTTATGACATAATCCAAATGTTACTGTGGCTTACACAAATGAGTGCCATTATACAGCTTTTACATACATTGCAACAAAGAAGTTATATATTCTTTCCTGATGTCTTGTGTTTACAAAAAGAATCATAATATAAATATGATTCTGAACCACTGAAATTGTGTGTGTGGCTATATAATGTTTTATTGTCAGCGTTACTGTTATTGCTAAATTCAGCCTTTCTTTTCTCTTTTTCTTGTTTTTTGTTGTCTCTGATTATAGTGTTTGTCTTTGACCATATTTTAGGATAGACAGGAAAACTTGACTTTCCCTTGTTTGAATCAAGTAGATACAATAGATCCGTGATTCAAATTATGGTGTTTTAGTATACTAAATAACTAATACTAGTTTTAAAAGATGCATTTTTAGTGACATTATAAAACAAACAATGCACTGGTACAATGAGACAAGGAATCCTATGTGAAAACAGTATTTCTCATCCTATTTCTGGAGTTTGCTGTGGGAAAACCACCCTTAATGAATCCAGAAAAAAAAGAGAATGAGGACAGATTTGCTTATGTGACTGAGAATTTCTGCTATATCATCAATTTTGTTTTCCTATATTAAAATTGAAGGTATGGAGGAAATTTAAAATCGAGGATCCCTTATGTTTACGTTTTATGTTGGCAGTTGTTTTATAAAAGCATGCATACAGCCTGGACCTAATGGAAACTGTGTGGTGGTGCTGTGCAAATTATCACCTAGATATTCTTAATTATAACTAATAGTGTTACTGTAATTCTTTGCAACATAAGAGGTTAGCATATCTGTAAGTTTAATACAAACCTTGACAGGTTTTCTTCCTCTGTAATCCATCTTTGAAAAGCAAATAAATTCTGATAAGAATATCAAAAGGGCATTCCTGTACTGTTACCCTTCCCCCAACTTTGACTTCTCTTCCATTAAGAGTTAGATTCTTAATTCATAGAAGTCCTCATTTCAATAGGTCAACACTAAAATCAGTGTAATAACATGTATTGCTGTAGGTAAGAATCTGGTCCAAGGGTTTTCCTACAGTAATCTGATAATACAGATGTAATTAGGCATTAAAGAATCTTGAGGTGTCTGCAGTGTAAACATTAAACATTGATCACCTGCTGATTTAATTTATGAGCATAAATATATTCCAAGAGAGTGCCTTGAACTTAGGTAGCATGCTGACATAAAAAAGAAAAGTGGAATTGAAAAGTCATTAACATTTTTGTGAGTGACAGTGGAATGGAAATTCTTGGGCCAGATCATTTATAACAACCGGGAGAAAATTTCATCATCAACCGTTGCAGCACCAGGAGCAGCACAACAGCCCCTTTCCACCTTTTCACTTCGAAAACCTCAGTAATAGATATTGCTTCTTTTTTAATGTCAGTACTGTTGTGATAATTTTTAACAAAGTGGAAAATCTATGGGCGATCCTGGCTGCTTTCTTTTCATCTGGTACTATACTAAATAAGTAATGAATGAATTTATTTATTGAATTATTAACCTACTTCAGTGCATATAGCACAGTGTAAATGTTTCAGAGACAAAAACAGTAAGTTAAACTTGGACAGTAAGCTAGGAATTGCTTATACAGAAAACTCAGCCTACTCAAAATATTTATTTATGAACAGAAACTTTTAAAAACACTATTTGTTATTTCTTCCACCAAGAACAAATATTAATTTCCTTCAAACTAAGCCACCAAAAGTTTATATTTAGAATAAAATTTGTTGAAATGAATGATAAATTTCTCTCAAAGTGAAAACAGAAAAACAAGGAAATGAGTTAAGCCAATATTCACATCCAAAAGACATAAATCTTCAAGTATTAGTCCATAACTGTATATTTGGGGCACACCTGGAAATGCTCATATCTTTGGTTCCAACTTCCTAAGTCTATTTTTGAAAATGACTAGCCATTGGCTATAATAAGACTCTCACAATTCAATTATCTACATAAAACGTACTGAGAAATAGCAGAAAATATCGGAAATGTATCTTTTTTAAAAATAGGGCTTCAAATATTTCATGCATCCAAACTTCCAGGGTTACCTTATGTGCACATAAAAGATGGGATCTGTCTAGTCTGACTTTAGATATCTAAATCCTATTCACCCAAGGATGCAGTCTGGCAAGCATTTACTTGGCTGAGAGTGCTACCTGAAATAGGTTCTAGCTTCACGGTGTGCTTTTCCCTCCATACTGTCCACTGAATTACCCCAAGACATCTGTTTGTGGGTCAGTTATGACTGTTGTTAAGCTGAAATTACTATGGAAATCAACATTCATCAAATGATGGCTTGCCTCTGTAGTCACCCCATGCTGATTCTGTAGTCAACACCACCACAGAAGACTGTTGGCTCTGGTTTAAAGTATCATGACTTGTTTGTTGTATGTGTCTCTCCCCATGGGCTTTAAAAATAGCCAAAAGTGCTGGCATTCAGCTGAGCAGGTGATTCTGTGGCAGTTTAGTCTAAGTCAGGGTTGGGTCCTTTTGGCTTTTCTTTGCACTTGCAGCTTCACCTTCCTTTTTCTTCTGTTTTTTGGATCCTGTCATGAGACAGTTTAAACTATCGTGACTACACTTTTATACAGTTAAGCTTTCGATGCCTGAATAAAATTACATCATTCTCAGTATAAGTCTCTAAGATAAAACTGTTTTAAGAAAGGCTTTAGTACACAGTTAGATATATTCTTATGGCAATGTATGGGTAATATAGGAATTTGCCTGACTTCGGTTTCCAGTTATTGTATACACAGTTGGGAAAATTTAATTGCTGGTATCTTAATCTGCACTTGTGTCTTTTTGCCTAGGAACAGGATTTAAGGAGGAGAGGAAATAACAGGAACGGAAAAGAATTGAGTCAGGGTTCTTTTGAGAAATCTTGACCCATCAAATTCCACAGGACAAAACGGGATGCCTCTGAGGATGCAGAGAATGGTGGCTATATAATTTCTGAATGGTCATAGATATTGGGGCTGGAAGGTTCCTGATAACTGGAGAAAAGCAAATATCCTGTCCTCAAAAATGGCAAGAAGCACAATCCAGAGAACATCAGGCTGGTCCCCGAGAAACAAGTCTGCTTGAAAGTCACCTCTGTATGCATGGAAAAAACGGAGGTGATTCAGAATAGCCAGCATGGATTTGCTGTGGGTAAATCTCTTAGCAACTTGCTCTGAATACTGTTGACTCTGCTTTGAGCAGAAGGTTAGACTTGAGACCACCCAGGGTCACTTCCAGTCTGAGTGTTTCTTTGTCTCAATGACAGTGACTGTATTTCAGCTGTGGGTGATGAGGAGGGTGATGAATAGAAATAGTTACTTTCAGCTGAGGAATTGCAATTCTTTACACTTTCTGATCCTATTTGCATGAATAAACTGAAGAAGTACTTTAAAAATTCAGGATACTTATATAGAGAGTGATTTTGTATTAGTTTTATATTTACAAAGCTTTAAGTAATGTCAGTTTACTGGGTGGTTTCCAATAAATAATTTTTTACCTCAGGAAGAAAATCCAGTGAAAAACTACACTTCGTGTTGACCAATTTCTTTGTGCCTATGTTTGACTGTTTTTAAGCTACTTCAAAGCAGTTTGCAAAATTTCCAGTTACAAAATAAATTAACTACAGGAATAACATTTACTAAGAATAAGGCAAAGGTCAAAAATTTTGAAAGATTATGTTACAATTATGTGGTAGTTTTTGTTGACAACAGTTATGCTGTATTTGCTGTGCTTACACTATGTAATTTTGTTTTTCTTCCCCTGTGCATTCATTTCCAGAAGAAAAAATTTAGCTCAGATCAGATAAGATATCAGAGCAGTTATTTATGGAACAGGAAGTTTTATAATCTTCACATTCTAATATAGACCTTATTCACAGTTTACTGAACTGGTGAAAAGTAAAATATAAAAAGAAATGTGGGAGTCATATTAAGGGCTTTCCTATGTTTATATATCCAAAAGCTGGATAGTTAAATTAAATCTGAATTTTGATAACTGTGAGTGAAAGTCTTCAAAGAAATCTAACCTAACTTCATATGTCATTAAGCTGAACCTCTAAGCACAAGAAGCATAATCCTGGCTATTTTCCATTTTTCTCTTCATAATCAAGCGAAAAAAACAAGCTTTTATTGAGCGTGGAATATGTAAGTTTCTTTCACAGTCACAGAATGGAAAAATTCAGAAGGTATCTCTGGAAATAGAATCACAGAATCACAGAATCTTAGTGGTTGGAAGGGACCTTTGAGATCATTGAGTCCAACCACATTAAAAAACCAAAAGAAAAAAAAAAAACAAAACGAAACCAAAAAAAGCCCACACACTAAAAAAACCCGCCCAAAACCCCAACAAACCATAAAACCCACACACAAAAAAAGCACCCACCAACTAA
>BJBW01000200.1:131671-166751 GCA_004320125.1 Scolopax mira
CACCACCTCCCTGGGCAGGCTGTTCCCGTGCCTGACCACTCTTAATAATAATCTGGTCCAACCCTCCCTGTGCAAGCAGGAAGACCTAGAGTGTGTTGCCCAGGGCCCCATCCAGATGGCTTTTGAATACCTCAAAGGAGGGAAACTCCACAACTTCTCTGAGAAACCTGTACCAGTGCTCGGCCACTCTTACAGTGAAAAAGTGAGAGCTTCTTCATATTAAGAGGAAACCTCCTGTGTTTGGAACAACTTCAGCTATTCCCTTTAATTACAATTTACTGTATTTTATGAATGCTGTTACATTTCCACTTCTCCACTACTTGCAAAAAAAGTAGCCTTTCAAAAAAATGTTATCATACCATCTTCTTAATAATTTGTTTTTCATTTCTGAAGTCTCACATTTTATTAAAATCTCTGTAGTGTTAACATTAGAATGAATTATTCTAGATGATGTCATAGCAGTGCCAAATGAAAAGAAAGCTCATCCTTCTTTTTCTGTGTGGTGTCTGTATTGAGTGTCAAGAATGCTAACTTGGCTAATGCCAATTTAAGATTTTCTGTTCGTACACCCTTCCAGAATGTAGCAAAATCAAAACCTTAGATAACTAGAAAGAATCACAGCCAAGATACAGGCAATTTTTTTTTTCCTTCCATTCAATGCCAAAAATATCTACGATACTTGAATATTGGTTGGTTTTGTTTGGTTTTTTTGTTTTTTGCAGGCAATACAGAGAATTCAGGAAATACCATAAGACAAAGCCTAAGACTCGTGTTTTGATGGGGCAATATGTGAATGCTAAATTATAGAGTCAGGATTGACTTACTTTTTTACAGTTATACAAAACACTCCGCAGAAAAAAAAAAACTATCCTCTTATTAAATTTAGCAGCATCTGCATCTTTTCTCAAAGGAGGATCTCTAGTATCCAGATTTCACTTGTCCGGTGCGACATTTTGCTGATTTCATTAATGACATTTGGGACAGAAAAATGCCACATGCTACAAGGCATGTGCTATAAAGGTATAAGACTGAGTCAAGAATTATTTCCACCTAATCTAGGCTATTAGTTTCACTAATGACCTGATGTTTTAAGGATATTTTCCTTTTTACTTTTCTGAATTATAGTTGAGGCATAGTTGAAGACAAATGCAGGCATGTAGAATTTATCCACCTGCCATTTGGGAATTATAGTTTACTCCTATGCATCAAAAAAGTTAAGCTTGGCCACTCTTTATTTGCACTATATTACTGCCAAAGAGGATGTAGGTGCCCTGAATGACAGATCATTTAGGGTTATTCTTGGCTTGCTTGTTCCTGATAATCAAGAAAAACTGGTTTGTGTGGCAGGAGAACAGTAAAACTGAAAAAAAAAATTGAAAATTAATCTGCATTCTACATACTTTAATCTACTTACTACATACTTTATTGGCATAAATATGACACAAAGGATCTTTTTTTCCCTCAAAACCAAATTTTAAAAACCCACCAACATACCCTGTTTGTAACTTCTTAAGATATCTATTAGGGTTGGCATAACACAAATTATGTCAAATGTATAAACCTGATGAGCTGAAGCATGCAATGTAGAGGGTTGTCTTTGTGGGTGACTTGCCAGCAAGGAATATTCTTGAACAGCCCGGTATTCCCTGGAGACTTCAGAGGGACAGAATGTCTTCATCTACCACCATCCACTAAAGATCCATAAAAGCTGAAGACAATATATTTAGCTAAAGCAGGAAGCAGGCCTCATCTGCGTGCCTGATCTTTTTTTTTTTTTTTTTGAAATTGCAAAACTAGTTTGATTCTTTTTTTAAGTTGAGGTGAACACAATAGTCTTATCTGAACAAATGTAGGATGGCAAATTACGTCCATTGTGTCTTGGGTAAGGGTCATCTACACATGGCAAGGTGGCCCTCAAGAGAGCTCAGAAGTTTTTTTTACCTGATGAGAGGAAGACCGTCCAAGTTTTTCTCTTCCTGACAAGAAATTCTGTGACCCTGTGTATTGCAGACCCCTCCCCTGAAGAGCATGATCACAGGAGGGGCTCCTTGTTTAGGAGTGTGACAGCAGAGGTGTTATCACAACAAACATGAGTAGTAAAAAAGACAACACAAAATAAAATGAAATAAAAGGAAAAGTCCTGCAATGTTCATTATTCTGTGATATTTTCTCTGTGATGAAAATAGTGTTGATAACACACAGATATTTTAGCTGCTGCTGAACAGCATTTACATAGTGTCAAAACTTTTTCTGCTCTCACACCGCCCTGCCAGTGAATGGGCTGAGGGTGCACAAGAAGTTGGGAGGGGACACAGTCAGGACAGCTGACCCCAACTGACCACAGGGTTATTCCATGCCATGTGACAGTCTGCTTAGCAAGAAAAGCTAGGGAAAGAATGAAGAGGGGGCCAGGGGAGATATACAGAGTGATGAAACCGGTATGCTTGATGGAGCCCTGCTTTCCTGGAGATAACTGAATATCTGCCTGCCGACGGGAAGGGGTGAATTAACTTCTTGTTTTGCCATGCTTATGTGCATGACTCTTGCTTTATTTATTAAGCATTCTTTATCTCAACCCACAAGTTTTTTCTCACTTCTACTCTTCCAATTTTCTCTCCCATCCAGACCAGAGGGAGGGAGTGAGCAACTGCATGGCACTGCTGGCTGGGGTTAAACCATGACAAATCCTTAAGAAAGTAAGAGGTTTTCCATTATAGCAGAGCTCCCAAACCATATCAACCTTCTTGCCTTACCATATTGCAAAATATGTATACATAGAAGACAATGAAATGCAATGCATGGATCTGGGCACTACAAGAGTTTGAGGAATTACAACCTGGATTTCAATTTCAGCAATTTAGGTTCAACTAAATTCATATCCTTGATCTCTGTTATTCTATAGTTGATATAAAACATGTTAAATGTAATTGATTAGGTTCAGCGAATTATAAGGATAAATAGCACATTTGCTTCATTTTGTATTTGGTATTGAATTGGATAAACTCAGTTTTGTTTTGATTTGGTACTGTGCAGACTAAATGTGTTTGTGTTTTAAATGTTACCAGAGACACCAATTAGAGATATGTTCTGTCATAATAGCCACTGTGCAAATATTACTTCCTAGAATAAATGATGTTTTATTTGTAAGGAAAAAAAGCTAGTATCCTTTATAGCTGCACAGTCTTGAACATAAATGGAGAAGAACTTAGGTACATTGGGAGTTTTGTGTGACATCAGAACTGAATGTGACTCTTGAGACCTGGAGATGTAAAATGAAACTTGAAAATATATGTTCTCCATTTTAAGTATTAAAGACAATTTTAAAATGTATAGCACCTTTTTAACTATACAAGAATACTGATATAATATTTCTGTAGATGAACAGGTACAAAGGACTGTTTTTTCTTCTTTACCCACTCCCTTTAGATTTTTCTTGTATGTAAAATTGGTATTTGGTTTGTTTACTGACTATCAAGCCAATATGGGTAAGTAATCTGCAAGATATACCATGTTGCCTTGGTAAACACCCAGCACATATTGATATCACTCTGCACTTATATGACTGTTCATTCTGTGTGTGAAATTTTAGATTAACATCCCCTCCTTAATTTGGTCCTTGCAGTTTACTACATATGGGATTATTTTTGTTTATATCCCTCATGAATTCACTTACAGTCTCTTGCATTTTATGCAGAAAAAGCCTGTGAAATTTAGAATCATAGAATCATATGGGGTTGTAAGGGACCTCTGGAGATCATCTAGTTCAACCTTCCCACTAGAGCAGGTCTACCTAGATCACGTTGTCCAGGATCAAGAACTTGTCCAGGTGGGTTTCGAATGTCTCCAGAGAAGGAGACTCCATCACCTCTCTGAGCAGCCTGTTCCAGTGCTCTACCACACTCACAGTAAAGAAGTTCCTCCTCATGTTTAGGTGGAACTTCTTATAGTCAAGTTTGTGCCCATTTCCTCTTGTCCTGTCACTGGGCACCACTGAGAAAAGACCAGCGCTGTCCTCTTGTCATCCTCCCTTTAAGTATTTGTGTGCATTTCTACTTGTGGGAATTCATACATGATCTCAAAAACTGAAGACAGGGACAGAGTTGTGTACAAGTAGATTTAAAAGAGAATTCAATAGAATAGAATAGAATAGAATAGAATAGAATAGAATAGAATAGAATAGAATATTTCAGTTGGAAGGGACCTACAGCGATCATCTAGTCCAACGCCCTGACCAATTCAGGGCTGACCAAAAGTTAGAGTGAATTATTATGGGCATTGGCCAAATGCCACTTAAATATTGACAGGCTTGTGGCATTGACCACCTGCCCAGCAGGCCTGTTCCAGGATTGACCACCCTCTTAGTAAAAAAATGCTTCTTAATGCTGCAGCTTTGAAGTATTCCAATGTGTCCTATTGCTGGATATCAGGGAGATCAGTGCCTCCCTCTCTACTTTTCTTCCTCAGAAAATTGCAGAGGTCACCCCTCAGCCTCCTTTTCTCCAAATTAGGCAAGCCCACAGTCCTTAGCTACTCCTCACAGGACATGCCTTCCAGGCTTTTCTCCAGCTTTGTTGCCCTCCTGTGGATGCATTCAAATACCTTCACATCCTTCTGAAATTGTGGATCCCAGAACTGCACACAGTACTCAAGGTGAGGCTGCACCAATGCCGAGTACAGCGGGATGATCACCTCTTTTGATCAGCTGGTTATACTGTGTTCAATGCACCCCAGGACGTGGGTTACCATCTTGGCTGCCAGAGCATATTGCTAACTCCTGTTGAGCCTGCTGTCAACCAGCACCCACAGATCCCTTTCTGAAGGGCTGCTCTCCAGCCATTCCTCCCCCAGTTTATAGTTGTTCCGTGTGTTACTCCATCCCCAGTGCAGAGTCTGGCATTTGTTCTTGATAAATTTCATGCCATTGGTGATAGCACAATGCTACAATCTATCTAGATTCCTTTTCAAGGCCTCTTGTCCCTTGAGAAACTCAGCAGTACCTCCTGGTTTATTATCATCAGCAAACTTGCAAATGGTGCATTCAACTCCTGCATCATTGATAAAAATATTGTACAGACTGCTGGTGATTGGTCGCCAGCCAGATGTAGCCCCAATCACTACAATGCTTTGAGCTCTGCCTTTCAGACAGTTCTTCAACCAGCCCACCATGTGCCTGTTCATCTCACAGTTGAACAACTTATTCAGAAGAACATTGTGAAGGACAGTACCAGAAGCCTTACTAAAATCTAGAAAAACTACATCAACTTCTTCTGTTCATCCACTAGGCAGGTGACTTTATCATAGAAGGATATCAAATTAGTTAAACAGGACTTTTCCTTTGTGAACCCATGTTGAATGTGCCTGATGACTGCCTTGTTCTTTAAAATGCCTTTCAGTATCACCCAGTGTGATCTTCTTCATAATTTTTGCAGGTACTGAGTCTAACAGGTCACTAGATTCCTGGGTCTTCCCTCACACCCTTCTTCTAAATTGAAATAACATTGGCTATAGCTTCTGATTGGTGGGGAGATGGAATTTCAGGAAACATTAAGAATTTCTTTACATTTATCTGCTAGACACTTCAGATATGACCCTGGATTCCTATTGGAGTAATCCTTAAAGCGAACTTCTCTAGAATACCCATTTCAGTCTTGTCCTGTCTGATGGGAAAGTCAATGGAGATAACAAATTATGTGTACTACATCAGGAATCGACTACAGTCCAGTAAGAAACTGAAGAACTACAGAAACATTTTCATATATATAGCAGCCATTGTTTCCAAACTTTAGATAACTACACATTTTGTCTTTTAGAAGACAAACGTCAAGCTCATAAACACTATTTACCAGAATAAAAAATAATATTCATTTTTAACTCCAGAATCATATCTGGGATGTGCTCTCATTTCTTTATGACTTTCAAGAACAATGTCGGTAAATTAGTTAGACAATTTAGATTATTTTAGATTGAATGCTATTTGCTAGAAATTCTTAGATTACTCTTGTGCTCCTTGAATCGGTAGTTGCCACAGTTTAAGCAGAAGAGAATCTGGCTTCTTGGAGGTAGTCAAGAGATGACTTGAGATGGTGCTCGGGGATGTGGATTAGTGTTAGGTTGGTGTTGTTTTGGGTGTGGTGTGTGGTTTGTGTGGGTTTTTTTGTTTGTTTGTGGGTGGGGTTTTTTTATTGTTTGGTGGGGGGTTTTTTGTTTGTTTTTTTTTTTTTCATTGGCTGGACTAGATGCTCTTGAAAGGTCCCTTCCAACCTAGGTGATTCTGTGATTCTGACAATCAGAATCTGACAATCTTTCAGCACAAAGAAGCGAAGTGCTGGTAAATGTAGCCATTATACATTCCAGCATGTTCTTACCTCTATTTTATAAACAGCTGTACTTAGAGAAGCTTCATTACTTCCAAATTATACTTACTTCCCGCCCTTTTTCCCTCATTAAAAACTGAGTAGTCAGCACCTCAGCAATTATATCATCATCACTAATTTTCTTCCTCTTCATTTATTAATTGGACTCTTTTGCTCTAGTTTCTTTTTTTGCCCTGCATATAAAAGTCATTCTGATACCTGTTATTTCTTTTGACTAATATTTTTGTTAATAATTCTTTGTTTAGCATTAATATCATGGTCAGAAATGAAAAGGCTTAATTCTGCTTTATTTTGTACAAATAGAATTCAGGTGCCAAGTTACAAGACTGAAGCAGAACAATTTTAGTCTGAACTTTCAGCAAAGCAAGTCTGCTCTAATCCTGGATACTGCTAGAATCTTGTCCTGCATGTCCTCTTTGATTTTTCAAGAGATTAAAAAGAGCTTCTAGAATACTGGTCATGAAAGACCCAACTGATTCGGACAGATTAGTAAATGTTGTGTCATGGCTATGAGGGAGGCAAAGGACTTCTATGCTTCTGCTACAATGACCAGAAAGATACCTGTGGTAAAATCTGCTCTGAGTCATGTATAGCCCTGGTGGTGGGGTACCCAAAGCACCCAGGTATGTTTTCTAGATGCAAATTAATTAAGTCTGTGTCCCTGAAAAGATCTTACACACACAAAGACAAAGAATGCACACAAAGTTATATTATTTCCGTGCTAGCTGTTGTATGGAAGTAATTAAATTACTATCATGTAATATTGGTATAATATATTATGTATGGTATAGTAACCTTCAGAGGCCTCAGTCAAGATGAGGACCTCAGAGCAGCAGATACTCATCATGCACATCATCATACAATTTCTATTCCTTAAAAATCATATGCATTCAGATAAACACAAAGTCCTGATTTTTTTTACATAAGACTTCTATGTAACATTTCATATGAAAATGTATGCCATGTGAGCATGTTAATTTTCTTCCTTTTACTTCTGAGGGTTTTCCAGCAAATTTTTTTCCAGACCTTCCCACTGATCTCTTGTTACATTCTGCTAAATAGCTTTCCTGCTGATCACAAAGTTAATTTTTACTCTTGTTCTCTTTCTGCTTACATACTTTCAGTGTATTTCTTCATTCTTCCTCAGTCTCTTCTGCTGTTGTCTAACAGTTTCCACAGACCTTATCACTGTTTCATCAATTCCCTTTTCCGACAAATGCTGTTTTGCATATCTCTCTCTAACTCTGAAATAACTCCTCCTTCTGATTACAGCATGCAGTTATGCAGGCCTCCTCCAAACCATTCTTACTCTTTAAAATAAAGCGATTCTCCATAGTGCTGTGCTGCTTCCTTCAAAGATCTGTTCTTCTGTGGCTACCATCCCAGCAGAACATGTAATTGTTCTGCTTCCATTCACTGTCATTACACTGGACCCTTTTAGTAGTGTAATGTTCCCTCTTTGGTTTGTGGTTTTCTCGTGTCTCCCAAGTGCCTTCTAAATAGGAAATGGGTATGTGCTGTAAAGTTCATGGAAAGTTCAATTTCAGTATTATCAATAGCAAGCCTGCTTTCCTGTCCAAAATCTCCGATGAGCTGCCTTTTTTCCTTTCAAGTCTTTTCTTATCCTTTCCTATTTTGAGACTCAAAGTGTTCATCACACCATCTCTTATTGCTTCTCTTTGCCATTGCATTCAGGACAGAAGCAAAGTGTTTCCCTTGGACTCCTCCTTCTGATGACATATAGCTCTTTTTGTTGAACTCATAGCCATTTCTTGCACCAACAGCAAATCTTGAAAGCCTTCTAGGTTAAAGGAGAAAGACTGCAACAGCCAACAGCCTTTTCTGGGCATAGATTTATTTTCTAATCTGCCAAATCACATGCATTTCACGTCTCCAGCAGCCCCGCTGGAATGCTAGATATTCATCAGAGCTGATGACATTACTCAATACTCTTCCTTTCCTTTAGCATTCTCTTTTTACCCAGTCACATGTTTTTCTGCCTTGTCTTTCACTGACCTTACAGTCAGCAACCATGGGGAAGTGCCACAGAGATGAAGAGCAAAGACAGAGAGAACACTACTGTCTCCAATATCAGGGTTCTGCCTTTCACTCCTACTATATAGGCAAGCCAGCTCTTAAAAACAAGAAGATTACCCAATATCGTATAGTCACGTAACCTCATGCCAACACCCTACAGCAGCTGCATGTGTCCTATTCTTGCCTCTCTGTTATTGCTCATGTCTGCCTGATGCACTGAGTCCTTCCATAAACCAGTCACTATTCTTGTGTCCTATACCACTGTCTACTGCAACTAACTTGGCTTCCGTCACATTTCCTTCCACGGTTATTCTTTAAGTCTCCTGCATGATCCAACCTCACACTTCTTCGCTCTTCCTCTTTTCCTCAAAGAAGAGCTGAAAGTGTGAAGGTCATAATAGCATTTATTTTTCTGGAATGTGAGATTTGGTGGGCTTAATTCTCCACTCTTATCATTTGCCCTAGCTGTGAGAGCAGGGAAATAATATTTTTCATTTTTAAAGAAGAACACAGATGAAACTGCAAAGCTCAGCAATTCTATATATCCTCCCTTTTTACTCATATTTTTTAATTTTCCTTCCTTGCCCCACTACCTCCCATATTTCACCCCACTGATTCTCATAAGACTGGAAAGACTTACTACAAGGACATTACTGCTTCTCTACTTCTATTACTTATGTGGAAGATGAGTCACTGTAAAAACATGATAAGATTAGCATCCTGTCCTCTCATGGCCTACACTGTGAAAGTCAATATGGTGGCCATTATCCAGATTGTGTGAGTTGTGCCAGGAAAAAAACCAATCAGTCTCCTGCTAGCACAATATGTGTTGCAGGTTTATTATTCTGATCCTGTCTCCTGAATGTCATAAATATGATATGTTGCTTTAATAGTTTTTGCAAAGAAAATGCAAGATGAATAACATGATGCTATCGTTCTATACAACTGCACCTGTGTTCTTAAGTTTGCTTTATTTAAACAAACATAAAAAACCCCAGGAAATATTAACTCTCAATTCAAATGGTCAACGTTAAGAAAGTGAACAGTGCATGTTTGTACACACATTCCTGTTATTTATCAAAGCGGATCTTCATTGACACTACTTCTCATGTCAGCAAATCTGAAAAAATAACCCTTGCCTGGGAATAAGCAGTTCTTAGATAGTTTCTTTTTTTAGAGTTAGAAGGACGTCTTATTGTTTACCATAGTAATATATTTTTCTGATATATTGCTGATACATTTTGATGTTAAAATCAGTCAGTCTGAATTTCTGGAGGCTTTGATTAATGAAATATTGGAAAACTTTTCTCTGTTAGCTTTTTATTTTTTGTAACAATTTAAAAAGTTGCTCTAATAGTTGGAGAAAAGAAAATGGGGTTTTAAGGAATGGCATAGACTTTTATATGATCATTCATTTCTGGAAAACTAAGTATTATATAGTAGTCTATATTATTTTTTCATGAATGCATAGATGTTTAATGCTCCCTCATCTCCAAGCACATTCACAAAGCTACACTTTTTTTTTTTTTTTATTTATTTAGAGAAGAGAAAGAACAATTGCAGCCAATTTCAAGATCTAATAAACTTCGATTCTTATTTCTTATATTTGTGGGACATATGTACAAGAGTGTTAAGAAACAGCCACAACAAAGAATTCTTATTGGGTAATACTGAAACCATTTGCAAGAGGTACTAGAAACTGAAGTGTCTCAGATATTTAAGACTGTGACCAAACAGAACCCGTTCATATATAATATTTTATGTCCCAGAAAATGTACACAAACCATTTACACTTTTTTTTTGATAAGCTGAACTTTCAGTCTACAACTAAAAGGCTTTTTCCTAGCTCTAAAGTATTTGAGTCACATTTCTTCTTCCTAATGTAATTTTTCTACATCTATTAGGTGTATAAATGCAATATTTTAGTCTGATAATGTCATATAATGAGAGAAGATAATCTCTCAACTCTTCTCAAATACTACCCTGCATTTACATCTAAGAGTGATGCCAACATCTCTCTGAGCTGCTTGTCTACTGTGACTCCCTTCTCTGAGTTGTTTTTTTCCAGTATATAGTTCTCCTTCTGCAGTTTTGTCAAATGTGGTTCTTTATATGGATATTCTTTATGGCTTTCAACCACTATTTACCAATCTTAATTGTAAATCATAATTAGACAATTTTATCTCCAATATTATATGCTTTATTCCCACTCATATCTGAATGCACAGAAATGGCACCTTACATTTAGTAATGACTGAACAGGCTGAAGCCTGTTCTGAGTTCAAGGGAACCTCAGTTTCTCAGTTTAAGGAGTTCAGCAGTAATGTTGGCTTAAAATTTACATCCTGCACGACTATCTATTGCTCCCATCCCCATGCAGGAGCATGCTGGTCTTTTCATTGTGTCAACTGCAACAGCAAATTAGTATGGAGTTAACACCTCTCAACCCATTTTTCAAACTCAGAACCGTTAGTAAAGTAGGGAGCAAGAAGTTCTTAGGCTGATCTTCCTGCCAAACCCACTATATTGTGTATCTGTGGCTGTAGCCCTTGCTATCTCATTTCACATAAGAATTATTGATATTTCATACTTTTTTTTTTTTTAAACTAAGATGTTATGCATGTTTAAATTGCTTTCCAGCAGATGTGGTACCATCACATAAACTGTGTCCATGAGTAACAAATGGTATCCCTTTAAGATTCAAAGAAACATCAGATAATTTTTTTTTGCCTAAAAGATTTGTTCTAGGTTGTGACACATATTAACAAATCAGCTTGTGTAAATTTGGACTGACAATACATTATCAGCCACATGAATACGTAAAGAATTTTTACATACAATATCTTTCGTGAGTGCTGGAAAATATTTCCTTTCTTCACTACAGCAAACAAAAATAACTATTTCGAAGGGTGAAAACGGAAGGCTAAATAACAAAATTATGTATTACTATGGGATTTCATGTTTCCTATAATGTGTTAATGGTTTCCTAGTAACAAAGATACAGTATTACTAGGTATTTTAAATGGGATAGAATACTGTCTGCTGTAATTATCAACTATTCAGATTCTGAGAAAATTGAGACCATGGATGCCTACTTCATTTGTCTGCACTTGATTACTGAAGTATATCACATAATTTAGAGCTGTCTTTTATTATATTTGCATCTCAAATCTTAAAAAAGATATATTCAAATGATCTGAAAAGCAAAGCTGTTACAGACAGCCTCAGTAATGGAATGGAAGTAGCCTCTCTTCCTGTAACTATCATAAAATTTTTGGTCTAAAGTATTTTAAACTATAATATATATAGTATGATATCAAGTTTTAAATATTTTAACCTAGTTAAAATGTCTCAAATCAAATCTGACATGTAAGTGGATTCTTAAGAGTTTTCTTTCATTTAAAAGCAGCTAAGGACTTGCAAGAAACAGAATCTCATTCTGGATTTTTATATGTCAATTTAATCTATGATTTTGGCAAAGTTACACTTTATTGGGTGTAGAAAAACTACTCTGTTTCCTCTGATAGAATGATGTGAATATGAACATTTTATGTTATACAGCATTATAGTACTTAAGTTTGAGAAAGGTTTCTAGATGTGAAACAAGGGCACAAGGATAATTCTTCCTTTGCAGTTTTAAGAGTAATATCCTCTCCTCCCACTGATGAAAGCTCTTATGGACTAAACATAGTTTCCTATAACATGCATCTGCATTTTCATTTAATTTTTCCTTTGTGCCTATAGCAGAGCTCTATGATTTCTTATACTATGGATTCTCCCTGATATGTTCTGCTATTATAACAGACTCATAGTTAAAACATGGCAGACCATTAATTTATCCTCATCATTAACACTCCAGCATCCATATTGTGCACAGCTCTGACAGAGTGGCTACAGTAAAAGAAATTCCCAGAGTTGAAGACAATATCATATTTTTCTTTACTCCCTTGGATATTCTTCTAATTTATTTTTTTTCTACAGCTATTTACACAGATTGTGCAGAATATTCATTTATATTAGCAATATATCTGTAAGGAAGAGGGAGAAAATGGTTATTTGGAAGTCCCATAAATTCTCAACACTTGCACTGTATCGATGGCTAGTCAGTTTGAAAATGTTTTCATTCATGATAAAACAGAGGATCAAGGCCCCCTAACTGATGACTAATGAGGATATCTGAGACAGCAAAAGGCATAGTCAGCCAAGGCTTTGCTTTCATGCTTTGTCTAGGCTCAAAGTCCCATGCAGTAGACTCAAATGCACTAATACAAACTGTATCTGAATGATAAAAACCCATGACCATATAATTACATTTTTTGTGATATCCATGAGAGGCATTTACCAGTGATGTGCCATCTAAGGAAAGCTTGGAATAGAGTATTTTTATCCAACTGTTTAATATTTTGCTATGTGACAATAGCAAATGACAGACTGTATTATCATTATAAACCTTGCCTAAATAGAGAAAAAAAAAAAAAAAGAAGAAGAATATACTTTTTAATGCACCAAGTTTTCAGTGAAATGCAAGACTGAAGGGAAAGTAATTATCTGTGGAGGAGTTCATTTCAGTTAATGAAATCAAATGGCTTCTGCCCTGTGCTTATTTGCTACCTTAGTGTTCAGAAAGGTTAAATTTTCATAACAAATAATTTGATTACTGCAGAGGTGTGTATGTTTTACAATAAATGCAGTGCTTTTGTTTATATGTGCAGTACAGTCTGCTGTTTATACTCGTATGGATGTATTTTTCTGCCTAAAAATTCTCAATTAATTTTTCAGTAGTATAGCAAAAAACACTATCCTCCTGTGGTGGAGTGTTTTGACATAGTAGGATGTACTACATTTTCTTGTGTGAACACCATTTTAATTGTAAGATTGCAGTGACCAAATGCTTACACTTTGTCCTCTGTCTTGTTTTGAATCTCCAAATCAGCACGTATACAACAGTTGGCTAAGAGTGCTCTCAAGCAGCAAATGGTTGCAAAAGGTCATGTGATCATTAATTTAAAGGATTCAAATTATACAAACACTCACACCCTTTGACAAGATGTACCTGGATCATGGAATGAGGTTACCTGAAGGTAGGGGAGTGGAAACTCCACTGAAGGAGCATCCCAACCCATGAGGTTGAATAGCAGATGAATACAGCAGTATCATTGCTGTTGGATCCTCTGACAACAGCAGAGGATCAGAGACATCCCCAGAAGGCACAGTAACTTCCATGGAGCATGGCTTCCATGCTCCAACTATATACATGCGCCTGAATCTTATCATGCTGTCAGACTAGTACCCAGTGAAAGACCCACCTGAGCCTGAGAACTTCAGAAATTCCTTCAGTTCAGATGTTGGCTCTGGTAATTTTAGAGAAGTGAGGAATTAATCCCACTTTCTACACAACATTTGTGAATTTCTATAAGATTGTTGCATCACAATATAGAAAGCATAGGACAAGGTTGGACTGGAAAATATGGCAAGGCAGTGCTGGGTTCATGTTCTCCTTTTTATACCACAAGGAAAAGAATAACATGATTTTTATAGAGCAGGTATCAAAATAAATACAAGAAGGTGGACATTCATTTTACCAAATTTAACCTTCTAAAAGTTAGTTATCCCCTTGAAGATAATTAAGTTCACCTCATACATTTATTGGAAAGAGACATGAAAAAGAGAAGACAATTGAGCCCATCCTAACAAAAATGTCAAAGACAGATAGGAGTAACATCTCAGAGCTGTCTGTCTCCCCAGTAAGACAGAGGGAGCCAAGGTAACTAGTTTAGCTGGCCAAGTAAAGGAAGAATAATCTAGTATGCTTCCTGATGACCAGAGAAAATAATTTGATGATTGAAAACATTCAAGAGCATGATGCAACAAAATGAGGGGTTTATTTTCATCCTGAAGCAGAAAAGTTTCTGTGTTGGCAAGAGAATGCAAGCCACCAGACAGACATCTTACCGGTATATGAAGTTTAAGGGAGGAATACCCAAAGAAATCTCTGATTTTTTGGGAGGTTATGATTTCGTAAGAATACAGGCTCAGTGGATGGGACATAATTAATTTAATGGTAAGAGAGTAATCTGCCATTTGGTCAAAGTGCTGCAGCATGTTACAGAAAAAACATAGTTTCAAAGCATTTTGCTTTTATTCTTTCATGCTTTTCTCTTTGGTGTGAAGTTATTCAGGCAAATGTAGAGGTTTTATTTTTGTGCCTAAATAGCAGAACATGAGTGATGACAACTGGATGTAAACCAGTGCAGCTCAGGGATGGCAGAGTGAGATCCGGCTAAGAAACAGAAACAAAAGCAGAAGTAATTTACAGATTTATAAAAGATATTAATTTTATTTGAAGGGTAGAATAATTTTGGAGGAAATCTTTAAGACACTGAAAAGTCTATTTTTGTGATGACTATTGAGACAAAGTACCAATACAGAAAACAGATGTTTTGTGCTATTTGGAAAAGTGCTATTTTTCCAGTATATTTTCTGCAAAAAGAATGAGGATTAGGACCAAATAAAGTTGCAGCACGTAGCAAATGAGTTCATATTATAACCATGAATTGTTACCTGTACATGGTTTTGAAAACGGAAACACTGTAAATTATAATTGATGGGTGTTTTTATTTATTTAGATATTTTTAGTGATTTAGTTTAATAGATATTTGTCTCCATTCCATCAGCTAATACATGCTTTTAAAGACAAATTATAGTTACAGGGTCAGATAGCTCTTACTCAGTAATAAATGAGAAGACCGCGAAAGACTCAAATAGCATGCCCATAGATTGCTTCCATTTTTCAGAGTGCTCAAGTGCAGAAACTTTTCTTCTTTAGGAAATCTCTAACGTGAAAATATGACTTGATATAGTGCATGTCTCCAGAGTGTGTCAGTCCTCTAAAGCAATGAACAGCATCTATTAATTAAATGCTATTGATTGACTACTCTGAATCATCATCTTCTGCGGGTAAGCTTGATATATTGAGATTAAACTTTTCCTATGATTGTCTGAAGAGCAATAAGGAATATCTTGAAAAGACTGATTCTTTGTGCCCAGCAAAAGTCTTAGGGTAACCTACTGAATAAACCACACTCAAAAATCTCTTTCAAGTTTTATGTACAATCTAATGCATGAAAGTACTTGGAAATAGCTCCACACTAGGATTGATATTCACACTATATGAAAATGTCCATGTATTGTGACAACTAAAGGTTGAGTCATTTGATGGGTAGAAAAATATTCTAACAGAGTTAGGTACAAAACATTTTTCATAATCTGAAATGCTGGGAAAAAAAGTTCTTTTCATTATTCACTAGTTATTCACTGTTTTCAGAATATCATTTCAAGTAAAGGAGAAAAGTCTGTAAAGATTTCAAATTGTTTTGTTGCCAAAAAAAAATAGAAAGTGTGGAATGGGGGTTTCACTTTTACATCAATAGTGTGTAGTTTTCAGTTCAGATAGATGGTCCTTTTTGCATAAGATAATAACGAAAGCTGTTACTACAAACCCATTCGTATGTCCAAAAGGAGTATATGCAGTGGTATATATCACAGTTTCCTCCTGAAGGCTCCAGATATTAAAAGTCTGTTGTACTTAACATGGTGAAGGTTTGGCAAAGCAATACTATGCATCTTCTCACCTGTGGAAGTCCATTTTAAGCATATTCCAAATCCATGCATTTGAGTCATTCCTCTCTCAAGACAATTAAGGTTCCTAATTCCCACCTTTTTCCAAGAAGGGAAAACAATGTGTTACACTCCTCATGGTAGGTGTCAGTTTCTGATTTTTTTTCCTCTTTCCAGTTAGCTTTTATAATTGCTCCTTAAGCTAACTAGGCTTCACAGATGTGGTGCCTCTTTGTAGGTGGTCCTTTTATCTCTTTAGAATCCTGGTGGGGAGCCTATGCAATCACAACAGGCATTACATACAACTCTACTTCTGAAAGTGGTAGCAATATGGGGAAACTCTATATAAACATGCACACAATGCTTTGATTTCTGAATTAAAATAATTTTAATTCCTTACAGGAAATTTTAAAAACTTATGTTATGTTAAAATTGCTCCTTACTTTACACTTGATGAGAAGGAGCAAAGATTCTAAAATTGTGAAAACAAGGTCTGAATGAGATCTCAGGAGTCTCTTTCAACAAGGACCAACCATAACAAAATCATAAGTTATAGAAATTTTTCAGACTTAAAACTTAAAGAGTAATACATATGAACATTTGTGTTAAGATTACTTTTTTCTCTATGCATTTATGTTGATATTTTATAATCAAATTAGATTAGGATTTTAATTTAAATTTACCTATATTCAAATTTATCTACATTCTGCATTGCTTTCATATGTGTATTCATCTCAATGGATTAATAAAAAAATACTCACTTCCTCCTATATAATATTGGTTGGACTCTTTGTTGACCAAAGGCAGCTACACACAAACAGAACTGAAATAGAAATATCACATAGATCCTCTCTGCCACCTTCAATCTACTTTTTAGCACTGAAATGGTTGAAGATGTATAGGTTAGTGTAGCAGCTTCAAAACGGCTGGAGATGAAGTGGAAATAGGAAACATGAAAGAATTTTTTATGGAACTGATTGTGCATTGGATGTTCTCCTATGAAAAAATGTATCACCAATGTCAGTGTACACATATGTTTGAAGATATCATGTGTGTATGTGTGTATGTATGAAACTTGTTTTATCAACAGAAAAGATAGTGTCAATAATTTTCTTGAAACTGACAGGTCTCCAGACTGATAGAGTGACAATTAATGAGTATTCTATATATAGTCACCTCTGTCAGTCAATTGGAAACCTGTTCTATAAAAGACAGTATTAAAAATTTTTCTTGTAAAGCATGTATAAGCTTTCTGGGATCTAAGAAAGACTGTCTGTAAATAACATCAGCTGCAGTATGTTGATAGTTATGAATCATAAAATTTTAAGAGCAAACTGCATTTGTAAGTGAATATGGTTTCTCAAACTGATAGCTTAACATTTTTAAAATGCCTTATTCTACTTTATAGAATGTCTTTAATTTCCCAGAAATAGCTATACCAATATTGTATTCTTCCCCATGTAAGAAAATCAAGTAAAATACTGTTTTCAGCACAATGAAAACAAGAGGCTGCACTAGAATCCAAGTTGCATATAATATACCTTTATTACTAATGCCTTTAAGCCATATTCAACACTAATTGCCGTAAAAAGTGTGCCTTCATTACTAATGCAGTCTAAGTAGGTAGTGTGCACCACGATCTGCTTGCTTTCCCCAAGACTATTTATTTCCCTTGTTTCACCTAGTTGATACTCCTGTGGTTTTCTTTTCTGTTTCAAGAGGGTCTCTGATATGTGCAAGAATATGCGTGTGATATGAAGTTTAATGAACATGGATCTTGTATCTCACCAGAAAGGTGGCCAGCTCATTCTTGCATGATCCTCGCAGTGGTGGGATCTGTAATTGCAAAGGCACAAGCAGGAGATGCACTGGTGGGAATAGTAGCTCTCTTTTACCCATCAATATAAAAGTGGGCAAAAAACATCTCTGAGTTGGGCTGACATCAAGACTAGATGTTTGATCTTGATCATGTCTCTACTAGCAGAAGCACCTCTTGTCAGCCAGTGTTTGGTAGGAGAGAGGTTTCCTTAGTGCACACCAGTAACCACCTCTTAGATTTGATGGTTGCATTCCCCAGAATATTATGTTACAGTTGTAACAGCTCAACCCAGAGGACACAAAGCTTATACCTGATACTGCTCACACACTTTTTGTGGTGGTATCTATACTCTGCACAAATACTTTAAATATTTAAATACTGTAAGACAGTGTCCCTCTATTACTTCAAGATTCCACACCTGTCTAAATATTCATTTTCTTTACTCCAATTTTTTTTACTGACACCTGACATAAGAGGTAAATTTTTATTCATCCTTTTATTTGTGCAATTTATTCATCAGGTATTTCATTTGTGAACAAAAGACTCTCAATTATGTCACCAGAAACTCAGAGAACACAGATAATTGCAATATGAGAAAATAACATCTAAAAAATCAGTCATTTTTGTGTTTACTATGTATAGGACTTTTTTCACAGCCATCCATTCCTTGGTTCCATTTCAATTTTTATTAATTCCCTTTACTAAATTCATGCCACTGAAGAAAGATTATTACAATGCAGGGCAGAAAGTTTTGCTGGATTTGGTAAAGCTACAATATATATATCTTATATGGGGCCCTAGTATGGTGGACAGTTTTCTTGATTACACAGTGTCTTTGAGCAATAACAAGTATTCACATATATTATTTGCCTATTGTTCCAGTTTACACATGTACAAATGGTTAACTTAACTGCTTTAACATAGCTATTTCCTGGACACACATTTCTACTGTTAATCCAAACTTCAGCCTGTGGCAGATGACAATTTTTTCTGGAAATCTGGTGGACGTCTAATGGCATTTTTGAGAAAAGATCAGATTCTTATAATTTTCTTTCTGGACTATGTCCTTGCAATTCCTGTAGGGCCTATAAAATCTAGAAAGCTTAATGAGGATTAATTCCACTTCACCAACAAAGACCACCAACTTCTTATTAATAAATAAGAATTTGATGTTCTTTAACATGGATCTTTCAGTGTTGAATCTAAAAAAGCTTTTTCTGACTACAAGGAAAGCGTATCACAAGTTGCAGCTGCAACAGCACAAAATATGTGTTGCTCCCATATGATCTGGCTCAGTGAAAGGTGATGGAGGGGAAGACACTACTGCATGAGAGTAGTGGCCTCATGTCTTCCTGGTAATTGAAACAGCAAGACCCACACCAACAGTGCAGTGGGACTACACTGTGCTCTCAGCCTGGTATGAGCAGTGTCCTGCTGGAGGACGCTGCCACGTTTATGAAATTCTGCCAGATCTAATGGTGATGATGCAGTAGAATGGTTGACCCAATATTTGAACAAAAACTTAGTGGGTCATATGCAGCCTGACCATCCACATCATTACAGGTGGGCTGGGCAGCATTTCAAGGCCAGGTAGTTCTTGCTAGCCAGGTGGTGGCTAAACTTTGCAGTTCTGGTGAATGCGTCCATTTCTGAAAAAAAATCTGACTTCCATTTTCACCATTGGTGTCATTGACAGACCATCATTCCTCCTGGGAAGCGCAGAGAAGCTTTTTTGCTACGTATGGAAACGTGGTTTTGATTGAGTGCCTGTGGCAGTTCATGCACATACTGGAGGTATCTCACAGGTAGAAACTGAGGCAAGTAGAAAGATTAATGGTACAGCACAGTATTGCCTCCTTGAACACCCACTGGCTCTAGCCTTCAGGCAGCGAGACAGGATGCTACAGAGCTGCCACCTCTCTGCATCATCCCTGTGTTATTCCCCAGCAGGCCTGAGGGGACATACTGTTGTGACAGTTCTGTCTGGGACAGTCTATTGAGCAGATATATTCAAATCATGGAATCACGGAATCCACTGATAATTTTCTATATGCATCATCCTCTCTTTTTGAATTTAATAAACCACTGCCAGTCTAGTTTATTTCTTCATGGTCCTTGCTATCTTTCACACCTAATTTTCAACAAAATAATTATTTTTGTTTAGAGATGAACAAGATGATAAAACAATGTTGGCCTGGCTAAAGCTAAGCACTGAGTGTTTTATTTTGAGATAGAAGACACTCAAGTTATAATACAGTTCTGGTTTACTTTCTTTTGAGTTGCAGTCTCCAGTTGCTTACTTATTTCTGCTGGTGATAGTGATAACATTCCTATGACAATTTCTTCTTGGGAGTGCCAGTAAACAGCAATTCATGGATCAAACCACAGCTTTACTGCTGGCTGGTGTAATGTAACTGTGAGAGACAAAGGTATAAATTTAGAAAGAGAACTAGCTGGTTTTCAGATATCTCAACCTTTGTTTTAAAGGAATTGTCCCACATTGCAGGTAAGAAGAATGTAGCAAACCAGATTATTTTTATGAATTTTATTAAAAGGACAACCTAATCTAGAATTAAAGATATGTCACTGATTAAAGCTTCTGGTTTATCTCTTTAGCTAAATATGATACAATGAACTAGTTACTTCCTTGCATCAGGCAATAAAATAATGAAGTTTTTATTGTGGCTTCATTCAAGGCAAAAATGTATTAATTGCTCCTATCACTTTTAGCCTACCCATGCACAGCTATGTTTGTAGATCTGTATGATGGTCTTCCATTTACCATACAGCTAGCTTTTCCTGAGCTGGGTTCACATTTGGACATCTCTGCCTAAAGTGGCAATACAACTCTGGCAAGCTACTGCCAGCATGCCAGTCCCAAAGTGAAGTATATAATAGAGTTTTCTATTGTAAGGATGTAAATCAGCGGCAGATGTGAAAAACCTGAGTAAAACATTACAATATAGGGATAAAACTTTGTAGCAGCATGCAGGTTTCCTCATCTCTGTACTATCAGTTTAGGTCTCCGCGGCTTTATAGCTGCATAAACCTTACAAACAGGAAAGAGCCATTGATTTGAATGAAATCAGGCGTGCACTGAGGGGGTAGAGTTGTGTCTCTGCAGGGTACTCATTCTTTTTTTGTCGTCTTTGAATTGCCATGATGTTCACAGAATAAGATTGTCCTCTCCCAATGCCCACCTCAACCAGCATAGTTCTGCATATGCGCAGTATGGAGTGGCGCGAGGCAGGGCATGCAGATGGGGATGGGCAGGAGGCTGGGGAATATTGTGCAGTTACTCCATTTATGGTTCTAGAAAGTTGCGTCCTCTCCTGCCTGCACACACTGGGCATGGCCCGCTGCCCAAGACCATTTAATTGCATGGGCTAGGATATGAACTGCCAACTGCCATGTCTGGCACATGAAAACAGCAATTTTGAGCTTACTGCAAAAAAAATGAAACAGTTGCTTTCAGACATAATATAGAAAGCTTGGGTTAAAACATAGCTGACATTTTCTGCATATTGTGCAAATGTAGAACCAGATTTTCAAACATTTAATACCGACAGCTATGGAAAAGTGTTCTAGATGTGTCCTTCAGAATAAAGGGAAAATGTTGAAGAAAAAAAGACTATATTATCATCCTTATTAAGTATTTTCACCCTTATAGGAATGAGTATATGTACACACATATATGTATCCTTAAGTATTTTTATCATTATAGGTATGAATATATGTACATTGCAGGGAGTTGTAACTCAGTGATATTCAAGGTCCCTTCCAAGTCTAGCCATTCTATGATTCTATTATTCTATATGCATCCTTATGTATTTTCATCCTTATAGAAAACCATTCCCATCATTGTGGAATTGCAACAGCGGTTTTCCAGGAATTCTTGCAGAAATTTCTTTTGAAGACCACAAACAATAGTGCATGATGAATGGATTTACTCTCTTAGGGTGCATCTCATCCCTGGGTTCCCTTGATGTAGCAGTTCTGATATTTGGGCTGTGAGCAATTCTGGTTAGGCCTGGGAAATCATCAAGGAATGAAAGCAAGGGGTCTATCCAACAACACAGTGACTTATTCTGACACTTCTGCATAGACACACACAAATGGCCAAATACAAATACACAGATACTTTAAAAAAAAAAAAAAGTTAAGTTTTTTCATCACCTAAAAGTGCATGGAAATGGCAATTAGACAAAAAATATAAAACACTTAAAAAATAAAAACCACATTCTTCTTTGGGACAGTCAAGCCCTAACCAGTTTTGTAAGTCTGAAATTAAGAAACTGCACTACTCTCTGGAGTTGCTGATCATTAATGGAATAACTTTAATTGTATTGAATTATCTTTCTCTGAGAAATTACTTTAACAACTTTCATATTTCTACAGTTTACTCATAGAAAACAGATGTCAATAAATATTGGCAGGTAGGAATTTTACACTAACCTGGCTTATGCTAAGGAAATTTTACATATTTTTGTCAAAAGGAGCATGACCAAATAAACATCATGTATAAGTTTTATGAAATGGTTCCATCAGTGTGGGTCCTCCTCTCTTCATGATCCAGAGCAAGAGACATTTTAAAGGAACTGCACACTCTTCTCTTCCCATTCAGTGGCTTTCCTTCCCAGGCTGCCAAATACTTCAGTTATTTTTCTCTAAATGAATGAAGCTGTTGAGTATTTTATCTCTTTGCTTCAACATGCTGTATTGACTTTTTAGGCTGTCATTTTGAACACTAAATAAAATGCACTCACTGTATTTGCCAAATTTCTAATGGTGACTTTCCTTTCATGAGGAAGTGACATATAGTTAAGTCATTCTGTGGGTGCTTAGAGAGTATAGTGAGTTCGACTACAAGTTCAAAACCAAGCCACAAAACAGGCTATAATACAATCTGAAAATAACTTATTTCTCAGTTTTCAGCCTGAGAAGGAATTGTGGAATTCATTCCTTTTCCTTTCATACCAACAAAGCTTTAATGGTTTGTTTCCACTTAGCATATAATGCTTCACTTCTGACTTGTATTTCCATTTGCTAGAGTCAATTTTTGAAACACTTTATACTATGTGTATTTATTTTGATTTTATAAAGTGCTTCCAGTGAGGACATACTTTACAAAACCCAGCTTTTAATGTCTACAATTACTTCAATCAGTGCTCAAAGAATTTGTTTTAAAACAAAATAAACTTGAAATAAAATGGAAAAGCTGAATTCAAATTTAGAAAAGACCAAGTGTTTATATTTCAGATTAAATAGGAAGACACCTAAGTGAAAAAGAATACTGTAAATTACTTTCATCACTAAAAGGCTCATTGAGAAAGTTGTTCATTAATACATATCCAATTTTTCACCGGTCCTGCACATGTGGATATGCAGACTGGAAAAATCTTGCTGATATTTTATAAGAAAGAATGACTGTGCCTTCACTGCCACAGGGCCAACCCAAGCCCAAATTAATTCATATCAATTAAGTAGTTATTAATCATAATATTGTCTACAGTGTAGTTATTATTAGTGATAACTTAATTATCTTACTAGTAGGAGACTATACAGCTGGCATTCTTGGAGGGAACCTTGCAGTGAGCATGTCAAGTGGAATAAATGACTTGGGTCCTTTCTCAAAGGGGCACCAGGGCCTTTTCTAGTAGTGCTTCATGTGCCAAGCCACAGGGGCAGGTGGAGTTTGAAGGCAGTCTGAAATTGGACTGAATTTAAACTATTTAAAATAACAGCTTGGACACTGGATCCTGGATTTTGAAGAGAGTATGGAAGAAGTATAGCCTGATTGTTGCTGAGGCAAAATTCCTGCCCACATCTCTTCCAGTAAGACAACGGAACAGTCCGGTCAGGATTTCAGAGGGTTTAGGTGCTATGGCAAAATCCATTCCTAATATTAAATGGCAAGGATTTTTGAGCTGTGTCATAGGTCTGTGTGTTCAAATTTCTTTTGAATTTTTATTTCTGTCAAAATCACTACCTTTTGCTGGTTTGGTTTTGTTGCTTTTGTTCACTTGTGTCTATATGCTACAATCTGAGACTAAGGAATAAACCCTTGAAAGAAGGTATTTTCCCTCATCTATAATGCCAATCCTTAAAATGCCACAGTGATCCTCTGTAGGATGCACAGAAGCATGCCCTTCTATGAAATTACTGTTGCTGTTATCAAAGAATCTCAGTTAATTCCAAGAAAATTCTGAAAATTGTTTTCCTAAACAAAATTTTAAATTTTAAACATCAAATTCAACTACAGTGATGGACACAGTTGTAAATTCCATGAGTTACTAAACATTTTTAAAATTATAAAAACTAATAATAATGATGAAAAACAGACCATGAGTTCTCAGGCTGCTGTCCCCGCTTGAAGTATCACATCATGAAAAATTATCAGTTTGAGCTGTATGTGTTGGCACGTCCTTACTTGTTCATCTACAATGTAATGAAGTTGTTTACTGTGAAGAAGAAAAGAAAAATTGCATGTAGGAAGATCAGTAGTGCAGGCATGGGAGGTCTAACCGTTAGCTTCTTTCTTCAACAAATTTTCATAGGAGGGCTTCCAGTGATACTGTAACAGTAAACAAAGATTGAAGCAAAACAAATGTGTTCGTAGAAGCAAAATTAAAAATATCTGTAGAATGCAATTACTGGGTACCTTAGAGAACCTTATGTTAGCCAGTTCTTTTGGGATTAAAAAATGAAGAGAAGAATTAAAACATTGAAGACATTTTCAATGGGTGACTTGCACCATGTCTGGTGCATGTTTTATCATTAGCAATGTAGTTGAGGAATTGCTATTTCTCTGATAAAAGGAGCAACACTAAACGATTCAGTTAAAGGCTTCCAGTGTGGTGTTGCTAAACCATTTGTGAGAAGTCAACCCTGACAGAAACATGTTCAGACTCACCATAGAACTTAAGATCTTTACCTATATGAAGGTAAAAGTTCAATTCAAGATTGCTGTGGTTTAATCCCAGACAACAACCAGGATCACACAGCCACTTGATCACTCCTCCCAGTTTGGATAGGGGAGACAATCTGAAGTGAGAAAAAACTTGTGGGTTGAGATAAAGGCAAATTAATAGGTAAAGCAAAAGCCATGCACAAAAGCAAAGCAAAGCAAGGAATTCATTCACTGCTTCCCATCAGCAGGCAGGTCTCCATCATCTCCAGGAAAGCAGGACTCCATCATGTGTAATGGTTACTTGGGAAGACAAATGCCATCACTCTGAATGTCTCATACCCTTCCTTCTTCTTCCACAGCTTTATATACTCAGCATCATGTCACATGGTAAGGAATGTCAGATGGTCAGATGTGGTCAGCTGTCCCAGCTGTATCTTCTCTCAACTTCTTGTACCCTGCCTGCCTGCTCACTGGTGGGGTGATATAAGGAGCAGAAGATACCTTGAGTGTCTTGCAACAACAAAAGCACCAATATACTGTCAAAAGTATTTCTCATCCCAAATCCAAAACATAGCACTATACCAGTTTCCAGTAAAAAAGTTAACTCCCAATTGAAACCATGATGAAGATGGCAAACAACCATGGGATGCTCAGTCAGTTCTGGGTACTAATGAGAAGTAACGCACTCTTCTTCTGTCATAGAAGTTCTTGTACCTAAATTGGAGAATAGACTGAAAAGAAAAAGTGATTTCACAAGACACAAGGAGAATGAATCATCGTTAGCTTGAGCATCTAAAAATTAGAAAACCTACGCCATTTAGGCTCCTGTTATTATCAGTAGAGAGAAAAAAGGTTATGTTGTCCTGTGATCAAAGTCCAACAAAGGGCACATTAATCCTTATTTGATAGTGCCTATTTTCCTGTCTTGATCATCAAGTATCCTACAGAGATTCAGTCAGGTTTGACATCTCACTTTTAGACATGTTAGGCTAGACAATATGGCTCCCACTCAACAGGTTCTCTCCTACATGCTTTGTAGAATATGGTTAGTGGGAGGAAAATATCATTTTATGCTTTAATTACACTGGTAGCCATCTCTTTTATGGGTATTCAATTTTACTCTTTTGGATGTTTTTCCTGCTTTAATTTTATATTAATTTCTATTATAGAGTCATATTTTAAACTGATTTAAGACCTTATGTATTAGTCATTTGCTACTTTACTGCAAAATGAAGTTTACATCCATTCTCTATAAACAGCAAACACAAATCAATGAAGTAGTAAGAGCAGCCCTATGTTATAATTTCACTCTCTGAAAAATCATGAAAAGGATGTATTTTATAAAAACTGTGCCTTACGACACTTTCTTTAAATTTCCCATTACCACTGTTAATGATAACCAAAGTGTGTCATCTTGAAAGTGTCTATATGGTTTGGGTGCTAGAGAAATACACTGTAATATTCCTGTGGTCAATTACCAAATCCATCAAAGATAGTAATATTTCCAATATTTTGCTTGTTGTTCTGTATGTCTATAAGAACCTATGGGCATATGTCAAGTTCTTAGTCATCTCTGTAGCTGTAGAAATAATACTGCATCAATCAGTCTTGGAAATTGAGTTAAAGTTGGCAATTTTATTTTTTCTGCGCAGTCATTAAATATTTTAATATTTCCTCTTGTCCTTCAGGGAATAAATTTAAGAAAAATTACTTCCCTTCTAAATGGTCTCACTTCTATCAAGCGCCTCAAGTAAGCCTTGCCTGTGATAGATTATGCTTGGTTCCACACAGCTACTACCTGCTCTGTTTGGAGACTGTAATCAGGCTCATCCAGATGTTTTGGCCTCCTCACGGGCTAGATAAGGACTCTTTGTGAGATATTTTAAAATAGTCCATTTGCAGCTAAGGTCTTAAGTGTGTGTTGAAACTCTGAGAGAGTTATTATTTTTCTTTTATTTAAAAGGAATATTTAAATTGAAATATGTGCAGTTATTTCCTTAAATTGCTTCAAGTCCAAGGAAAACAAGGAATTGAAAATGCATGAGAAAACCAGAAGAAATATCTTTAGCATTATGGAGTATTTCCCACCTATTAGGATACATAAGCAATTTTCATTTCAATATATATTTAATCTAGCCAATAGATAATGACCATCCTTCACAATGTTCTTACCATATACATTTTATAATTCATTTATAGACCTGGTTTTGAGAAAGATTAATCAATTTTTATTAAACATTACTATTTTGAAACAGTGAATAATGAAAATAGCATTCAGTAATATTTCAAACACTTGTGAATATAATTTAATTTTTGTTTATTATTATCTATTTCCATTAGCTTTTCTGTGACTGGAGAAGCAAATTTGTGCTATGTTCATATGAAAGCTCACATAAAAACTCTGTTGTCAAGGTAAACTTAATTAAAAATCAGAAAATATTTTTGGACTGTTCCTTGAGGTAAAAACATATATCCTCCAATAACCTGAATGAAATATGACAGAGAAATATAAAGCTGGAACATTAAAACTCAAGAGTCTTAGAATTATAGTCCCAGTCTCCAAATATCCCATGGGAGAAATTTCTTTTTATAAAAATTAAAGTAATTACAAATGGTAATAGTAACCTTTTTGGCTTGTGAAAACTTGTGTTTTCAGCAAATAGTGGTGACCTCTAAGTCAACCACCTGTCCAAAGCATGGTATGGAGAACACTGGACTGGTGCCCAAGAACATACTTCACACCATCTATCAAGATGAAGGACCTAGTGAAAAATTTGTCTCAGTAGAAAACCCATTAGATGGAGGCCTTCTTCTGAATTAGGTATCTATACCAGACAAAATACAGGAGGGAAACTTCTTGTCTTCACACCTTTTCTCCTGGTCCTGGTTCAACAATCTGTCAAGAATGAGAAAGAGTTTTCTCTGTCTTGTGAAGGCCTTACTGCCAGGTTAGGGGCTGTAATACAAAACCCAAAGCAATTTATACACAGGAAATTGAGGATCCATGACATTAGAAAACAACTCAGTGGAGGCTTAAAGAGTTTAGGTGTCCTAAGAGTATCAGATCCACAAATAATTTCTCCTGTTAGGTTGCAATCTCAAGACAGGTAGGGCTGCTGCCTTGCCAAAATTGCTATTTCCACATATTCTATAGAAAGAACAGGGAACTCTTCCCAGATCACCAGATAACAGGGACAGAACCACTAATGCACACACAAACAAAACAAAAGAATAAGTAAAGTTTCATGTGTTTGTTTTTACTTTTTTTTTCATCAGAGCACTCACTGCCTTTTTAAAATTCCTCACTAAATATGTTCTTTCTAAAAGGTGTTTTTGTACCAAAATAGAATGCATTATCCAGTCTCCATGGTAACTTTGTTTCTTATTAAATGGAGGAGGAAAAAAGCCTAATTAACTCATATGACCTTTTATTTGTTAAAGTATTCTGCTATACTTTTAGTGACTCTGCTGTATATTGAAAGACACCATTTCCCTTTGGCTGTTTTTCTTTTTTAAGAATTACAGGCTTTTAATATTAAATTGAGATCATCCTGTGCAAACAGCAAATAGTATACCAAGGGGCAGAACGATGCCTTTCGGCCTCTTAAAGCTTCTCTTAACTTTCAGATGTAAAGCTACTTTACCTTGGTGCTGCAGGAATACTCATTATGCTCCTCATTCTCTTTGTAAAATCCTAAATGATAGGCTTCCAAGAACTATGTCTGATGCTACTTGAGTGTGATCCCTTAGACAGTTAGTTTAACCCCTATACCCAGGGAAATAAACTAAAATAAATAGCTCTATCCAAGCCTTTCGAAAGCATACTAGAGCAACAGCAATGAAAGGACAAGAAAATACATGGGCCTCATTGTAACTCACACAGTGAACTCTTTGCTTTTGTAAGAGGTTTCCACCATACTTATACATTAATCCAACACTGAGAAATAACACTGAGATGCAGAATACTGGAATTAATATTTTTAAAAATCCAAATATTCTTCAAAGATTTTCTATGTCTACAGATTTCAGTGTATAGTTGAAAGAAAATAATAATTTCTGAACTGAACCTTGGATTTACTTTTATTAATTTTCCACAAATAGACTGAATGTTTACAAGCCTGTGAGCAGGTCTTTCTGACACTCAAGGGAGAAGTGCTTAGAAGTCCAACACTGTGGCAAATAGCATCTGTGTGGGCAATCCTGATGCAGTTATAAAGTTTTACAGGAGCAAAGCTGCTATATGGCCCCCCAATGCTTAGCCCAGTCTTGACATGGGAAAGCATCATTATCAGTGAGGAAGAAGGGAAAGAAGAGGAAAACCTCCAGGCTTTCAAAATAAGGGTACACCAAGGGAGTTACTCAAACTACAGGCATATATGTGAATGACTCCCCTCACCACAGGCATCCAGAAAACTACTTGCTATTTGCTAGAGGTCCATTACTAAACCAGCAAGCACCAACAGCTGGTAGCAGAATGCTGTTCATCCAGGGTATGATGCTAAACCTCACCCTGTCAGGATGTGAACCTGGCAGGTAGCTGCCGAAGACCTCTTGTGAGTCAGCAGAAATAGGGCTCCCAAACTTCCTCTGTCTTCACCAAGATCCAAGTCACACCTCCTCTATGCACCCGCGAGGCAGTACACCAGCACTGCCCTCTAACTGGTTATTGGACACAGGAAGAAACTGTTTCTCAGAGAAGAGTGTGTTCCTGTTCCTGCTTTTCTTTAAATAACCTCCTGCAGTTGGTATTTAATCTGTGTATTTAGTCTGAAAAGGCATTGAGGGATTCCTGGCAACTCTAGTAAATAAAGATATTTGAAATGTCACTGCTCTGTGACATAGCTTGGCCTAATTGAGGCTGGATCAAGCAAAGAACAGGTCTGAGGAAAAAAGTGTTTTAGAGCCATTGATTCTAAGTAATGCACCATGTTCTCAATACAAATGTAAGTCTCACCTTATGTGTTACAGGAGGGGGTTTTTATTAGGTATGCTGGCTCCAGAATGCATCTATTCTTTATATATATGTGCTTTGTACATTCATTTATGCTTCCAAAAGGCATAGTGCTCTTAGACATGGTCTGTTTTTTAGGGTTTGCCCTTTTCATTGGCTTGTTTATCTGCAGCCTTAGAGTTTATTTGCAACAAACAGAAAAAACAGTTTTCATGGATAATATGTGTGGGTTCTCTTGATACAATGTCATTTGGGATTAGGTAGACCATGCCCCAAGTACTATAGCTTAGGTACCATCTTTGGGAAAAGGGGCCAGTCCCTGAGGGTAAGGCAGGCTGGTAGTTTTTCACAGGAAAGAGTGCACTCCCAAGCCATACATTGGTAAGGAAATAGAGTGAGAATATAAGATATGGCACTGGGACCTGGCCCCTTGGCAGAAGAAGCCAGGGAGGACTGGAAAATGGTTGGACTATGTGTGTGGTGAAAAGTAAGACTTGGGATATGCAGGTGGAAGGAGAGGCTGCCTGCATTAATTTGCAATGGGTTCTGTTCAGGGTCCAAAGAAACACCAGTAAATATCCTTTCAAATAACAAATATTTGACTGGTGAGGCAAGGCTGAGAAATTTGGCATGGTTCAATCAGGTTGTTATAGCATTATTATGGCAAGAGAAATGATGGAACACAAGAGAAAAATGTAGGGATAGTTCCTGAAGTCTGTAGAGGAGGGTTGGCAAGGATAGAAGAGGCCTTGAGAAGAGGCTAGGCAAGGGCTGGCTGATGCAGATATTAGGGGCTATGACTAAGCCTACTAAGCTATAGACTAAGACTACAGAATTTAAAATGTCTCCTCCACAGTACAATGTTTAGCTCCTGGTATAGAGTGTCTGTGTTGTCAAAGGACAATGTGACAATTGTCCACTCCACATTAAACTGACAGCTTCCACCCTGCAAAGGTTTGGCTTTCTTGGGAAACTGGTCCCAGGAATAAAACAACATCTATGCAGTCAGGGGACCAGAACTGGGAGTGAACTGGTAACTCTCATACTCATGAACCTTCCACTCTCTCAGAAAAAAAAAAAAATCCTGTCAAAATCATGAAGAAAGAGGGGGAAGAGAAATAAATAGAAATTTTATTGTGAGAAAGTAGAATCTAGAGCAGAACAGCATATGATAGCAACTTCAAACTGACGTAGGATTCACTGATGGCTTTGAATGTCTGCAAGAGGCACCTGACAGAGACCCAGCAGGGAAAGAAGCTGAGAATGAATATTCTCACTGTGTTTGGGGCCATCACAAACTACACCATCAAAGCCAGGGTAAGTTGTGTGCTTTTGATCATCCTATTTCTGAAGAATGGTGTGGTCTCACCTGACTATAACGTGATGCAGTGGCACTGTGATGTTGCAGCAGATTTGCTGTTTCTGTTACTGTCTCCTAAATTTGTGAGTCGCAGCTTGTGCCAGTGTGCTACAGAGCAGGATTGGTATGGATGCTGAGGCACCGTGGGAGGCAGTTCTCTTACACAGGAAGGCATGTGGGATTAAAAAAGCATATGAACTAAAGACAAACTAGGGTAGGATCTGGGGTCTGGAATAGCCTTGCCAAAAGTACCACAAGGTTCTGTAGGATAGCTGGTATTCCCAAAGACTGTCCACATAGCCTACAGTGAGAAGATAATATAGTATCAGAAATATAGTATCAGAAGTTACTATATGAGCCTGAAATGAGTGAGGAAGATCAGAGTCAGCCTTCCTTACTGGTGTGTCTTTTGGGAACAATCTAACAGAAGATAATATAGATACAGAGTTGGAGAACACTTCCCCATGGGACTCTACAGTCTGCTATTCATTATCTATGCTGGTCCCAAACACTTGGCCCCAAACAACAGGAACAAAGAATTACAGTTATTGTCCTTTTAGTATGCATGAAATGTTGTAGCAACATGCAAGACAACAGAGGCTTATAGAAATGTATGAGAGATATCTGCTTGAGATATCTGACATGGTTACTGGATATCAAGTGAGCTTAGACAAGCAGCTTGGAGCAAAATATTGAACAGTGCAGGATGCGGAACAAGGCACTAAACACCTAGGGGATTTTTGGTACAGTTCTCTTGCCTCTTGCAGAGGACCTGGATAGGAAGCTGTCCTTCTTGAATAACCATTCTCAGGAAGACCACAATGTGGATCTGAAAATCCATAACTGCAGCTGCCTCAGGACCTGGTCACTTACTCCTGCTTGAGCTCCAGCTTTCTGAGAGCACTGCAGTTTCAGAGTTTCCCCAATCTAAATGCCATGTAGAGAGGCATGAGGAAAAAAAAAAAGTCGTATCAGGCATTGAAGAAGCGAACATGGCACGAGGACTGTAAAACTCTGATTATCTCCAGCTCAGTGCAATTTCTAGTACTGGCAACCTAATAGAGAAGATGCTTGAAAGAGCAGCACATAGGGAAATAGGGAAAAATTTACCACCCACACTAGTGAGAATCATCCTGAGTTTCAGTGGGCCAAAGAAGGAACCAGAAGGTTAGCAAGGAACTGAATTAACATCGCAATTATATGTTATATGACAGAGCCAAACACAACCAATTTATGACAATGGGAAATAAGGCTTGTTTTCAGCAAGCTCCTCCAATTTGAGAAACACTTTGAGTATGACACCATTCATTTCCATCCACAGTACTGTGTTTATCTCTTGGAAAAATGGGACATCTTCATTGCCTTTCTGCCCTAATCTATTCTGTGTCCCTTCTAAATGGTAAATACAGAATATGATTCAGATCAGGCATGCTCTAAAAAACTTGCCCGAAGAAAGGGTGAGTTTACAATCAATGTTCTGTAATAGCATTTTATAATGTTACAATAGGTTTTCTCTTTTATTTTTCCTACAATAGAAGAACATATATATTGTTTATGCAGATAGTAAATAATTCCATCAACAGTAAATGCTCCAGTATTTCAGAGCAATAAAGTGTAAAAGACAGATTAGGAAGACAATTTTAGTCTTGTGTCCAACAACCTCTTCCTAGTATATCTCAGGTTTTTCTCCAAGCTTTGTTACCTTCTTCAAGCCACTCAAGGTACCATGAGACTGGAAGGGAACTTCTGAGTCATCAGCTCCAGCAGGTTTGTTTCCTGTTATGCATCAATTAACCTCTTTCTAGAACTGACAGGCTGAAAAAACTTGAAGGTGTTCTCCCTCAAGCCTCCAAACAACCTGTTCAGCCCTTCACTGTGGTGTTTGGAAATAATCTAATCTGCATTGAATGTATTCATGGTCCATTCATACCAAAGTAACTCTTTAGAATAAGTAGATTTGTATCTCTCTTGTTCTGTCTCTGCTTGAGATATTTATAGACACCAATGACACCCCCACTGAGTCTTCCTGCTTGTCTAAGCAAGTCACACTTCTCAGTTTCATCTAATAAAATGTATTTTCCATCATCTAGAACAGTCAGGTTAATATTCCCTGAGTTTAGCTCATCTGCATTCATCTCCATGAGCACAGGTAACCAGAAGTGTATCATCTACCTGATGAGACTTCCAGAGGACTATGCTATTCATGCTTCTCTCTCTCTGTAGGAAGGGATTGATTCTAGATTTAGAGTTACATTTTTCACAGTCTCATCATATTGGTGGAAATATTTCCCATGTGTCATACTCTTCCCTGAATTTCAACTGCAGTTTCCAAGTATAAACTTCCAGTTTACAAATAAATTCTCAGAGCTGTCTGTCTATACGGCACTGCACCTTGTAGGAGAAACCCACTGTTCATTCGTTCCTCTTTAGTCTTCATGGTCATTCGGTTTTCCTGTATTATAGTCTAAACTTGGTTTATATAGCTAAGTTCAAACTTCAGCTCACCAGCAAATTAGTATACCCTGGTTTTTTGCACCATTGTCTTCCTTTTTGTCTTGAAAGTGTTCCTGAGAGCTAGCACTATTTTTTAGCCTCAACCTTTTATTTTTGTACAATGATGATCAAATTCTCTGTTATTTTTTTACAGTGGATATCATTGTACTGTGTGCGTATTCTTACTGATTCCATCAAAATAATTTTCAGATTAAATAGATCTGCATTTTACTTAGAATGTATAAAGTACAATGTCCATCTAGTTTACAGGCTAAGTAAGAATTTACCAAGTACCTGCTGGGTTATTTCTTTTGTTACACGCTTCTGTTTACAAACCACTCTTTGATCAGAAAAAGTAGATTCTTCTCTATAAATACGCAGAAAAAGTAAAGTGGCTGAGATTGTGTTTCTGTGTAAGCTGAAGCTTTCAAGAAGCATTACTGGATCAAGGCACAGCCATATTTCTTTTTTGGCAGAAAAAACACAGAGGATTTATGATGTGTGTAACTGTGTTAGAAGCTGATCTGAATTCATTTAACCTGAGGCCTCTAATGATAATGTAGTTGAAATAATTTTAATTATTATCATTCCTATTGGAGGTAGTTGAATATTTTTTTCATTAAAATCTGTGGCTTGTTAAATGAACTAAGTCAGGCATCTAAAAGCAAAATGTCATTAAAAATTAACATGCCATCCATTTTAAGGAGATGCAACATATATTATATTTACACTTTTTCGACATTGTGCTATAAATCAGGGGCAAATATTGATCATAGAATCATAAAATCATAGAATCATAGAAACATCTGGGCCAGAAGGGACCTCCAAAGGTCATCTAGTCTGAGCCCTGCAGTCACCAGGGACACCCCCAACTAGACCAGGTTGCCCAGGGCCTCATTGAGCCTGATCTTGAATATCTCCAGGGAAGGGGCCTCAACCACCTCCCTGGGCAACCTGTTGCAGTTCTCTACCACCCTCATTGTAAATAACTTATTCTTAATATCAAATCTAAATCTGCCCTTTCCCAAGATTGCCCCTCATCCTGTCACTGCAGGCCTTTGTAAACAGACTCTCCCCAGCCTTCCTGTAGGCCCCCCTCAGGTACTAAAAGGCTGCTAGTACGTCTCCCCAGAGACTCCTCTTCTACAGGCTGAACAACCCCAGCTCCCTCAGCCTGTACTCGTTGCAGAGGTGCTCCAGCCCCCTGATCATTTTTATGGCCCTCCTCTGGACCCGTTCCATCAGGTCCATGTCCTTCTTATATTGAGGGCTCCAGACCTGCACACAATACTCCAGATGAGGTCTCACCAGAGCAGAGTAAAGTGGGAGAATCACTTCTCTGGACCTGCTGGCAACACTTCTTTTGATGCAGCCCAGGATGCGATTGGCCTTCTGGGCTGCAAGTGCACATTGCCTGCTCATGTCCAGCTTCTTGTCCATCAGCACCCCCAAGTCCCTTTCCTCAGGGCTGCTTTCTAATACCTTGTTGCCCAGTCTGTACTGATGGTGAGGATTGTTC
>BJBW01000201.1:0-74163 GCA_004320125.1 Scolopax mira
CCTGGGAGTCAACACTCCTGCTTAACTTGGTGTCATCTGTCATGTGAAACAGCTCACATACTGCCATAATTTACAGTTAAATGATATCTGACTGCCGTAGTGCAAAGCAGACCCTCCGCTTCCACCCAGAGCCACTTCCTGTGCCCTCGTACCTCCTCCAGTGTTTTGGGTTATGAAAACAAACCATGTAGTACTAATTACGATCTGTACTTCTCTCTTCCGGTGCAATAGCCATTAGGAAACCTTTGATTTAAAACCTGTTAGCATTACTCTTTGGTAATCTTTTTTAAACCTGCATATATATAGCTGCTGTGTTTTTCATGTTTTCTCTGTGATTCCTACGTGTAAGAAGCCACGCTGTCATCACTACTCATGATATATAAGCACGCCTTTATTCAGTATCAAGCTAATGCAGTGGGTTTATATATGATGCATTTGTATTCCTTGCCTTCCAATATTGCATGAACTATTCTCCTTTTCTAACAGGATCTAAGAGCTGATAAAGGGCATCTTCATTGTTGGTATTAAAAGTTGATTTGCTTATTCCTGGAATTCCACCCTGATTTGACAATGCAGTTTCACTGTTATCATTTCATTTGACCTGTAAATCAGTGTAACTTGCAAAGCAACCATGGATACAAAGGAAATGAGAACAGTGTAACTTGAAAAGCATTTTATATGACACTTTCCAAGGCTGTGTTTTGAAGTGTCTGTGTGCTTTATTCCCTCTATGAGAAAACGGTGAAATGCACAGAATCACAACAGAAATAAATAAACAGAGTCACCAGAGAAAGAAAGGGAGTGAGAATACTTATGTATGTTAATGAAGAAAGGTGCGATTTAAGAAGAATCTGTTCTTTTGGCTTTGCGGCTAGCTATCTGAAGAATATAGTAGAAAACCTTGATTTTTCAGACTTTTTTTTAGGAAGAAAAATGTGCTTAAAGTATTATATATTGTTGGTTTTAGAAACACTGTATCTGATAGCATTATAAAGGAAAACCATAGTATGCATTTCTTCCGTTAATGACAGGGAAAACAGAAAAATGTATATTTGTAACTTTCTTCTGTTATTATTATGTTATACAGAAATTTGTAATTACATTGCTGTACAGGAAAAATGTCTTTACAAAAGACCAGCTATGGAAAAGCATAGGGATGATGCTTACTATATTTGCCTAACAAAGAATCAGCAGGAGCCTACTGCCCAAATGATCTCAACTTAGTCCTAGCATATAGTTGTTTGGGGTTTTTTTCTGTGTTTGGCATCAAAAATACACTTTTTGTCTATAACAGGAATAACGGTCTGTGTCTTCTTTTCCCTTCTGGCATGGACTGACAGCACGACAAAGTTGATTTGCCGCTGTAACATTCTTTTCTAACATAGCAAGGAATGTGAAGAATGTTGTATTATCATAAAGTATTTAATATTGCATTTGAATGATCCATACTTTGGGTATTAAATTACATCCCTTGTTGCATTAATATTGTGTTGGGAAGGTTTTTTAAGGATGACTTCATTCCTTAGATATATTTGATATGTTTAGCATTTGATTGTATGAAACAGAATTATTCTTAAATTTTGTTTCCCAAATTCAGATCGCACGATTTCTCTCTTTGAAGCAAAAAAATTCCAAGCACGGCAACGTATCATGTTTAGAGGAGAGTTCCATTATTTTCCTCTCTTCCATTAATATCGCAAGACCTTCTGATTTAAATGCTTTTTACCATTTTCTGTCATCTCTCACTTAAAATGTGAATACCCTCACCATTGTCACTTCACTTCTCTCAGCTCTCTGTTGTTTTAAACTCAATCCTTGTTACAAGGATGGTTGTTTTTGTAGTTACAAAGAGCTAAGTACCTTTGGTCAAAAGGTACTTACACCCTACAACAGATCTGTCCAGACTTTTTTAGGGTTGCAGAGAGGATCCATGGTTTGGTACGCTGTCTGAACGAGTCTCGCCACCCTGAGTTCATATGCTTGTGTCAGTACATATCACTGGACATCTAAAGGTGAATAAGTGTGCAAGGAGGTGTTCAAACACGCAGTGAACTTGGGCGCCTCTACTAATTTGGGGCTTAGATATAGAATTTTTAGTAAGTCAAATGAAGAGAGGACATTTTTATGCTCCAGTTATTTACACAAAATCCTGTCCTTGAGTTAGCTTTAAAAGAGAGCTTTGTCTCTTAAGTTCTTCTGCTGTTCCTGCCCTTGGGCACTGCAGAACATCCCATCCCGCCTGTGACTCAGGCCAAACATCTAGCTGTCATTTTAACTCAGACTTCTGTCTAGCTCTTCATGCTTCGGTTATGCCTCTGTCAAAGGCTCCTCTCTGCATAGTGTCTTCCACACAATTAGAAACCTTCATTTGGGTTCCTATTACCTCACAGATGGAGAATTGCTCCCGTTCTGTGGCCTGAGAATGTAGACCTATGGAGTTAGTGGGACCTGCTAAATAGAGGGGCAAAGCCCCAGTCTCTGCACATCTGCATCCTCGGCCATGAACTAATCCTTCTCTGTCATCCCAGGTCTGGTGCCTATAGAGCTACACGAGGACAAAACTTTGTGTACTGGAGTGTAGTGTCTTGTCTGTACTACGGCCTGAGTCCTACTCACTCGATTCAAATTTATCTGTGGATCTATCAGCACGTGGTTTGAAATCAACTTGTGTAAACCTACTTGATTCCTCTATGAAACACTGAGATTACTTTTCAGCATTGCTTTACAGTCTGGATGTGAACTGTGAGTGGCTGTAGGAGAAAAAGTAGAAAAGGGTAGTATAGAGTCATGATTCAAGACGAATCTTAAATCTTAATGCAGCAGCTTTGCTTACTGTAACTTTCGTTTCAGGTTTTTTTCAAAAAGACTCAGCAGGATGCTGTGAATAAAATCTGGCCACCCCTCTTCTTCATCTAAGATACGAGAATAAGCATAACAGGAGAGGTACAAAATGCCAGTTCTGAAAGCTCTTCTGAGGTGTCTCCTGGCTCAAGTGGAACCCAAAGTCAAGTTACATTCTCTTTGCTGGGTCGTCACTCATCTGTAAATCTGACAAGTACAGATTACCTTGACAGGTTCAAGATTCTGGTACTAATGCAGACTACAGGGACTTACACATGCTAAAATATAGTTGTGCAAGTGTCAGTCTAAGTTCTTGTCAGCACGTGAATGTTAATTACATTTAAATTGCAAAGCCACCTATGAACTTGCGATATTTTTAACATGCCAACATTTTAAATTGTAGTCATTTATATTTAGATTTGGGAGTGTTTCTTTAGCATCTTAACTACTGCTATGTGACCTGATTTTAGACACACCCCTTTAAAAATGTTGGCTTTGATTTCTCATTGTTTAATTTGCAAAAGGATATGTGTTGTTAAAGTGCTTTAAAATCTTAGGATCCGAGAACTTCTATAATTATTAACCATTTAATTCATTAGTCATTTTGAATGCATTATTTAATTGTAAATCGCCTTTTTCTGCTCTGTTGCGTACCGGTTAGTTTGCTGCCTTTGCTTCATTCATCTCAGAAGCTAGAGAACAACTCACTCGTCTGAGCCTCTTTGCAAATACATGATTTGGTTGGGGAAGAAGATAGGCAAGTTAGGATGAAACTGCTGAGTACCGCTGCCAAACAAGATTTTTGTTCCTTCTCATTATCCAAATTTAGATTCAAAACTGTAGGCAGGATTTTGGATCTCATCTATTAGCATTGCCTCTGCTGATAGATGTGATGAATCGTACCGAAGTTTAACACAACTGAGAGAGGTCCACTTTTAAACGTTAGTGTTAAGAATTACTTTCCTGTTTGTCTTCGGTAAAGAACACTTTTCTCCATAATTTTTAATAACAGAGTGAGATGTCTTAGTAATTTATCTACAGAATGATGGTACCGGTAATACATTTCTATTGTTTAGTGTCTTATCAATAGTTTTACAAAGTAACAGTAAGAGATACCATTCTATTTAGAAGGGCCTGATGTGGAGAAAATAATTCATTTTTTCCTGAAAAGGAATGTAAATTATGTACAAATTAAGCCCTGCCCTTTTTTGGCTCCCAGCTCAGCCACCAGCTACAAAGGGGCAGGAAGAGCAAAAGGGCCTGAGCATGTGAGAACGTCTGTTTGTCTGAGAGAACTGGAAACCCCTGTGTCACAGATTGCCCAGCAGAGAGAAGTATCAGCATATTACTTGGACAGGAAGGACTGGGAGAACGCTGACATCCAGGATTTTACTAAGGGTACTTAATACTTCTTTAGCTATTTTAAAAAACCTTAAATGTTTGACTCTAACTTTTTATGGGAAGTTATTTCTGCATTTCTAGTACTTGAAATGACAGTAGGGGAGCTAAGAGCAACTCAAACTGCATGCACTGCTTAGGATGTAACTTACATTCATTGTGCAATATACATTGATAAATCAGAACAGCTCCTATAAATTTAGAGAAGCGAGGAAATTGTTTACATTTAAGAATTTGTTATTTTTTTCTAATTCCACGAAGCAGATTAATGTATCAATACTATTAGTATTTTTAAGAAAGACATTTCCAGCAAAATCTTCAAAGTTTTTTGTACAACCTCCAGCTTACTTAGAATATAAGGAGATATTAATTACAAATATTCAAATATATGGCATTTTTCAAATATGTCTTTTTATGGCATATGTGATAAGCTTGACCTTACTTCTCCTTACGGTGTATAAAAAGGTGCTTTTTCAAAGAAGTCAAGGCAAAAGAATTTTATATGGCTTGCAACTACTGTGTAGCATAATATAGAGATGTGAATTTAAATTTCCTTGATTGAACAGGAGAAGCATACTTGGTTTAGTTTTATGATATTAGTTCTAATTTAAATTTTGTTTTGAAAATGAGGATTATTTCTAATTTTTGAAACATCAGGATATTTTTCAACATAAGGAGCCTGTATTTTCCTCTGCGTTATGCCACTCCGTTCATGGAATTTGGTAAGCCGACATTGGTGTTAAAACAGCATGGAGAACCTGATACTTTCCCATGTCTGAAATGTGAAAAACGATGCATAAAATATTTTTTTTTGTAATTTTGTTTATGATATTTGTCTTAACTAGGCAATAGCAAAAGTAGTCTGCAACTTTGTATACCATGGACTGTATTTTCTGTTGTTTCTCTAGTATTTTTTGTCACCCTGGAAGTGATGCAGCTGCCAGTTACCAGCTATGCCCAGTTTCTGCATAATCTCTGCTCAACCCTCGTGTAAATGACTGAGAGCAAACTATGCTTAAGTGTCTGTGCTCAGCTGGTGGAAGGTGATGCACTCTCATGTGTGGGGATGTTGCTATGAGGACCCAGTCCAACTATGAGAAAACCATAATAATCTGGAGGAACTGGGTGTATATACCTATATTATACTGGCAGGCACCCAGTTTGGCTCTCGCTCTACAGTGACTTTATTCAGATGCATTTATTCTGGATTTCTATTTGGGGACATAAGAGCCTAGATCCTAATGTGCAAATGTCGTGCAAGGAATCAGGACAATAGGGGCTGCCTGTGGGGAAAATTAACTGGACCGATTTCTTGGAGTACATTGTGATCTGGAATATGTGTCATTTTAATTGCACAATATAGGGAATTTTTAAAGAAAAGTGATTATTGTAGATTAAACTCAATTTTAACACAGAACAAAGAGTACACATGGGCAACTCCTGTGGAATTGCTTATCACAGAATGATATTCTGTGCAGCTTTCCCATGCAGATGAAACCACAGGGCAGATGACTTATGCTTTCTGTTCCTTGTCAGTTTAGCTACTGTATATGAATGCCCTTATGAGGACAATAAGGACAAAAGTTACTACGTACTGGACAGAAAACTAAATATATTTAGCGTATAACCAGAAAAGTTTCAAATGGTAACAAACCTTCGTCATTACTGACAAACTGCGACCCAATTGTGAAATAAAGTTAATTTTAAAGCAGAATCAATCCTTTCTTATATTTATCTTTTTTTTTTTTCCTCCCTAGTAGGGTAACACCTATTTGACTTTAATATATTAGAAGTGAGTGAGTTTTCAAGGATAAAATGTTTGTTAGACCACATATTCAAAAATGTAATCGTACTTGTTAAAGTTAGGTAATATATAGAGTAATATAATGGCTCTAAAATCTTGTAATTTCTCATCATTTCTATCTAATATGAAACTTGAGGGTATGAGGAAAAGACAAAACCTTGGAATATTGGAGCATTCAGACCCATTACTCGTTGTGCATAGAAAACCCATCACTATATTATGAATTCATACGTTTTAAACATGTTAAAATACTGAAAATATATTTTAAAAAATAGCATAATCACAAAAGGAGCATTACAACATGAAATTTACTGAAACTACCCAGATTTCAGAGTATTATGCAGGAATTTTCAAGAGTTCTTCTATCTTATAGTCGTGATGCAAGAAGGATCTACAGAAGAGCTCCACAGCAACCAACCATGTGAGAGCAAAGTAAATGAATGCGCTGAGCCACTGGTTAGCGGAGGCAGAAGGATGGTGGTGACAGGAGGTGGAGGCTACCTGGGATACCATCTGGGATGTGCTCTTGTCAGGTCAGGAATTGCTGTTGTTCTGTTTGATGTACAGAAACCTAAATGGGAAATTCCAAACGGAGCAGATTTTTTCAAGGTATGTTGAAATGATACGTTTAACAGCAGTGAAAAAAAGTTATGTGCATTAGCAAGGCTTCCTCTTAAGGATTTTCGGTAAAAGTGTTTACTGAAATGTCTTTAAGTACAATAAGAAGTCGTTGTAAAAGGTCCTCAAATGCATAAGTACCTAATGACGAGGCAGCAAACAGGTTTCCAAGTGGCCAGTTCTCTCAGTGTTACCACTGAAGTTCTGAAGAGTCCTGTCTTAGGAGGTGCTATTGAACACATTACTAGCTGAAGGAGGGAACGATGAAGTGACAAAGTTTACTGCTATGGGAAATAATTTCAAGTAAAAAAGTGACAGAAGGAGGGGCAATAAAAGTGATCACAAATGTAGAATGACCGCCAGGCAGAGAATGATTGAGGAAATGCAGACTTTCCAGTCTGGAAAAGAGATTATTTGGGAGCAGGAGAGCTCCCACTGTGAATGGTATGGAGACCGACAGGGATTGACTGTCCTTTCTGGTACAAGAAGGAAAGGCCATCAGGTGAAATGAGGAGTTGTGAGCTCAATACAAATAAAAAGAAGTGATTTTTTTCATGCAGTGGGTAAAAGGCACGTACAGAGTCTTGCCAAAACCTTACTTCCACTGGAGATCACTAAATAGATAAGCAAAATTAGGCTCAATAATAATTCTGAATGAATATACTTGGAGACTAGAAAAGTATTCTGGAGGAAAGTGCCACATATGCCTCCCCTGTCCCTGCTCTTCCCAGGGCACCCATTTATGAGCACTGATTCATTTTGATTCTTAACAATTCAAGATATTTATTATCCCTGCAAAAGAGGTGGAATAAGAGAGACTGCAAATATTTAATGGCTCACAGCTGTCTGTGGAGGATAACATGCCGCCTGGTTCGAAGGTGTGGGGACCGCCAGCTTCTTCCATCAGCTTTGGGTTCTGGGTACGCAGGGGACACTCGCAGTTGCGTACGCTCCCTTTGTCTTGCACAAGGTCTAGCTGGACATCAGGTATCATTCAGCTGACCTTTTCTAAGAACTCTTCAACATCACCAGTGGAACTAGAAAGCTAATGGCAAAGCTGAAAATGAGCACAGGGACCTTGTCCCAGGAGCTACTGAGGTGATGACAGATTTTCTCCTTTAGACTGAGTTGCTGCATGTGGGACAGGTATAAGGGGAGGCAAAGGGGATGGATCGTACTGTGGAGTGAGAAGATAGTGAGCCAAGCAGACCTTTCATCTGACTCAGGATGGTTGTTCTTTTGTTGAGTTTCATAAACAGCTTTTACAGAATATGGGAAAGTATTATTGAGGAACCAGTCAAAAACGATAGGCTTGATTTGTTAATGATATAAATCCACATAATTTGATTTAAGTTGGTGGATTGATGGGAGTTTACATCTTCTAAAGGAAGCTCAAGAGATCTGACAAACCTCAGCCCTTCTGAGAACAGGGCTTTTTATATGACGTATAGGTGAATTACCTATAAAATGGAACTATGGAGTCTTAGTAAATAAAGTAATAAGTCACTTCAGAGATCTGAGCCCTGATTAGTGATTTGGAGATTGTTAATGTTGTTTATACTGGTTAGCTACTTTAGCATTTGATTGAAGGTAAGAAGAAGTCAGACCTATTTGTGAAATACTTCGGCAACCTCATAAGAAAAAAGTTGATAGTTGAAAACTGATTAGTTTACCTCTTGCTATTGCCTCCAGCCATTTCTTTTGTGAATATCTATCAATTTCATTACAGTAAATGAAATAATCTCAAATATTTTGAAATATTATAATTCTGAAAAGTGTTATATTTTTATTGGCATCTGTACGGATGTGGAGTATTATTCACATAGTATTGCCTGGCGTACAAAAATGCAATGTAATATTCAAAGCACAGCATAGCATTTGATACTAGATATAGTGCCTGTGTATTTAATATAGTACAGTACTCGGCACTATAGAGCATTTCATAAAATGTGGTTGTAATGCACTAATGTATTCTAGTACAGTGTCAAATGCATATAATGTGTACTCTTTTAATCTTGTGCAAAATAGTAATTAAATTTATCATTCAGTAAACCGTAGCTGGGCAAAGCGACATTTGTCCAGATTGCACAAATCAGATCTCAAGGTGCAAACAGAAAACGAGTTCTCTTATTTGGTTATTCCACGGTAAACAGCTGAACCCTTCCTGCTGTGACTCTTCAGCCCTTAAGCACGTGCTGCTCCCATTCAAGTCAAACAAGTTTTGCCAGCCTGCAGGCTGAAGGACTGGATGAAAATATGTATTATAATGGAAGCTAAAAAGAGTCATATTTTTTTTGCAACAAAATACAAAAATCTTAGTCATGGATATTTCTCCATGTTTATGTTTTATTTAATGCTAGTTAAGTATTCTGAAAAATAGATCAGAATCACTTCAGATTTTTCATTAATAGACAAATAAATACTAATTCTGTAGAGAATGTAATGAGGTCTATTAGTCTTTTCTCATTTTATAGGGTGATGTGAGGGATTATGATGCAGTGCTCAAAGCGTGTGAAGGAGTTGACTGTGTTTTTCATGTGGCTGCATGTGGAATGTCAGGATTAGAACAAGCAAGTACAATTTTCCTAATGTTTTCTTTCTTTACTCTTGTGAAAGCTAAAACTTGTCTGCATGTAGCAAAGAATATAATTATACAAGCATATAATGTATGTCAGGCAGAAGGTAGTTTTAAAGGTCAGGTCATCCATACAGGCAAGAAGAGAGGTATTCCTAAAAGAATAAATGTCAAAGCACACAACTAATGTACTACACAAAGTGCTCTAGAAAAATGAAATCATAGATTTAAGATCTCAGATAAGAAGGCCTACCCTTTTTCTCTAATCTGAAGAAGTGGAACAATATTACTCTAGAATTAAATTAATGTTGATGCATTTTCTTCTTCAGAACTCATGAGGATACAGACTAGGAAGTCAATACAGTTACACTAAATAATAGTGATATTCACAGAGGGTGTTACCAAAAAAAATCATGAAACTACTAATTTAATTCCAGGAATAGGACAGATTGCCACGGGAACAAGAATTTGTAAAACCTTTTAGGGAGCATTTGTAAAGCCTGATTGTATATCATGGATTGTCTGGGGTGTGACAAAAAAAAAAAAGATGAAGCATTATTATTTCCTTTCAGATGCATTTTATCTTTAATTTTTCACCTTTATTTATTCATACTCTGAGCAATACAATAAAAATGAGAACTGCTAGGAATCACTGTTATGTCAGAAGAACAGAGAACTAATACATCACAAAAAGTCCACAGCTCTTCTGCATCTGGCAATTCTAACAATTGTATTGTGAATGTGACTTACTCAATTAATTAGATATTGTGCAAACTCTATTTCTAGATTCAAAAGAAAGACCAGATAGAATCCATCAATGTCGGAGGCACAAAAATAATAATTGATGGTATGTACCTGGATGTTCTCTTTTTGCATCTGATCCAAACCGTGAATTAAAAAAACTTTCAATTGAGTGTTTCCTGTGTTGATTTGGCAATAAAATGAGGCTCTTCTCTCCCTCCTTTCAGAGTATGATGTAAAGCCAGGTGTTCAGATCCCATTAAAACTGGTAGGAGATTTGCCACTGGTTTGAAATAAGGATAGGTTTTCAACCTGGACTTCATTCCTTGGCATAGGTTTACACAAAGTAAAGAGAAAAAAATAACCAGTACGTGGTTTTTTCTTTACTTTGTGTAATGGAGAAGTACTATTCTCTTTCCTTATAGAAATAACATGAGAGATACTGTACTGTTTGTTGTGTTGTATGTAAACATTTGGTAACAGGAGTCATAGGTGTGCTAAGTATATTTAGCTATTATCACCTTAACATAGAAAATCTTTCTGATCATCTATCAAAATGTCACCTCTTTTTATTATATACTGAGTTTTGACTACTGTCTCTGGAAATCATTAGTAGATTTCTTTCTGCATATTCTGTTTTAGAAAGAACATTTCAAAGTCTATTGTAAATACCAAAGCTACTTTCTCTTTGCTTTTCCATCAAAAACTAAACAGCAAAAAAGATCAAAAAGCAAAAATGGCAAACGCAGTTTTAATTTAAACCCATTTTCAGGCTGCCTGTGGATTACCGTAGATTATTACTGAAAAAAGTACGAATAATTAGAGTGACATGGTAGGGGAGTAAAACTCTGAATGAGTTAAGGGAAGAGGTTGCCACTTATTTCCTTTTTACTCCAATCTCTGAACTCACATAAACATGTCATGTCAAATTTCCATAGGCTCCCAACAAAGGAAGAGTCTTGGGAGAAGCATGAACCTGTTAATCTACATTTTAATAATAGATACTGCTATTGTATTTTGTTCCAAATATTTCCAACATGGTAATTACATTCATTATTTTCAAAATGAGCCATTGAGCCAACTGTACTGACTGCTCTGTAGATTCTAAAAATTCCTTACTTTGAATATTAGTTCATTTAAACTTTAGAAACATTGTTAGATCAAAAGAAAATGTATGTTATTCAAGTTTGCCATGATACATACGCAGCAGAATTTAGTCACAATATCTTACTAATCGATTGGAACCTGTAATTAATACTTTGTTTTGTAAAGAATACTAATTTCATTTGTATTTAAGGTACTACTGATTATGTACTAATAGTATGTGTTTCCTGCTAACATGCCCTTTGTCACTTATAAACCAATTGAGACAAATACAGTTTTGTCACACCAGAGAGAAAGCACATTTTCTTATATGACCTCAGTTATCTGCACAGGTATTGGTGAGACTGCGGTGCAAGAAGCGGTAACCACTCACTGTTGAAAAAGGGCGAAAAGGCTGCTCTGCACAGCACTGCCCCTACAGAAAGAAGCAGGGAGTTTTCAGTACTATTTAATCACAACAATTATTCTTACTCATCTCCTTTTAATTAATTTTTTCAAATGAACATGTTTTAGAAATGTTTCTGAAGGAGGAACCAAGATAATTCCTCTGTGCAGCTGATGACTACAGTCCAGTGGTGATATGGTAGTTGCAGGTACCTAATCATAAAACTTTTGGTGACTGCAATACATAATACTTACAGAGCAGATATTTGGGATGAAAAATTCCAGCTGAATGGAAGATAATATTGTATTAAATAAGTTAATGTTAAAATTGTACTTTTTCTATAAGCTTAATGTTTGTTTTCAAAAACAGAAGCTGACAATTCATGTGTTGTTTCCCACTTTGCATTTGTTTAAAAATAATTTATTTTGTTTATTGTTGTAGTCTGCAAACAAAGAAATATCCCTAGACTGATATATACCAGTACAGTGAATGTGGTATTTGGAGGGAATCCTATTGAAGAGGGAGATGAAGAAACAGTGCCGTATTTTCCACTGGAAAAGGTACTGTGTTCATGTGATAGCATGGCATTTACTGTGCTCTAAAGGGTAGATTATGTGAAGGCTGTTCTGAGAGCAGAAGCTGTTTTACTATCAATCGCATCAAATTCCATTAAATTCTTTTTCATTCATTAAAATTCACTTATGATCAATGAAGAAATACTTAAACCATAGTGGCTTTAATGTTCTATAACTAGACAGATGTGACATGATGAAATATCTAAAAATGACTAAGAAAAGTGGAACATGACATTTAACAAGGATATCTTAAGAGGAAGGGCTTTCAGGGGATCATCCACTACGTAACTGCCGAGTATCATGGCCCCTGTGGGCCTTTGTATTGAACTATATTGTTAAATACCAAACTCTACATCTTTATCACACACATTTTCGCTTCTTTGAGGTTCCTAAACCTTGCTTTCTTGCCACAGGCCAGGCGGTAGTTACAGTCAGCTCAGGGCTCCTCTGAAATACCATTCTGGCTGAAACCTGAAGCCCAGTGTGTTCTGGCCACATTTGTTCCCATTTGTTCTTTCCTGCTCCCAGCGCACTCCCTGCAGCTAAAAGCTATCATTTTAGAACGTGCATCCTGTGTCCAAGGACTCCTACACAGGAAACCTCCCAAGGCACTGAGTTGGATGTTTCAGTTTGTGACACTGATTCTGAGAAAGCATTTCAGGAATTTGCCATTACTTGCAAACGTCTGAACCCCTAACCATACGTTTTCTCTAGTGGCAATGGTGTAATAGCCAGTGGCAGAGGGTGGTGGGGCATGGAGGGAGGTAGAGCAGGTGGATTAAGCCACCGTAGAGTGGAAAAATTTCCCTGGTGGGATTTTTAGGTATATTTTTCAATATGAAGTATGGCAATACAAAATTCAACAGATACATAAATAGCCTCATGTGGGTAATTAATCACTGAGCAAGCATGTCCTACCTGTGTCCAGAATCCTATTGTTTAAATAGATGGGTGCAATTTTTAAAGAAAATAGTAAAAGATACTGTTTGGACAAATTTATTTATAACTTCCCACATAGCTTCAATAAGAAATTGAAACATTTTTTAGGAAAGTCTGAATTTTTAATTTCATATACAGCTAACTGTTCTAAAAAACTTTTTCCATTTCCAAATGGATGTTTTTTCAAAATAAAATTATCTGACCCACCAGAACATTTGGCTTGATATTAATTATTTCAGTACATCCAAGACAAAAAGTGAGTTAAGTAAATACTAGTAGACTTAAATTTGCTCTGAAGCTAAATTTGTACAACTAAAATGTAAGACTGATAAGTTTCTTTGTCACAAACAAAGTTACGGTTTTTTTACTATGTCTTCTTGTTATTTCTAGTTTGGTTTTACTGCTCTGGTGTCTGCAAGCTGGGTAGATTAAACAGTTATCAGATATAAACAGTAAGTTTGCCTTTACAGATCAGTAATGTGATTAAAATGTTGATCATATTCTGCCTTTCTTTATAGCAATTTAATCATTATTCTAGAACAAAGGCAATTGCAGACCAAATGGTTCTTGCTGCTAATGGAACTTTACTCAAAGGTACTTATAAAGCATTTGGGTTTTTCCTATCATTAGTAGTGCTAATGGTTATTCCATTCTCTGGTTTCTCATTTATCAATAAATAGTATACTTTAAATTAATTGAAATAAGGATTTATTTTGATTGTTTCTACTCCTCCCTTTGGTGGATTATTAACTTTTTTATGTAGATAACCAGATGGATATGAGATTATATGCAAATGATAGATGGGAGAATTCAGAAAATTTAACCTTACTTCCTCACTTCTTCAAATCATCTTAAAAGTTTACCAATTTTACAATAGATAATTTGTGCTTTTATTCCCCGTTCAGTCTTTCACTTCAGGATTCTCTGATAATATCAATCTCTAAGCACTGTACAGTAGGTCATTCTCATAATCCCCAAAGTCTCACAGGTGTCTGGATAGAATGATTGCAGTTTCTTAAACAGATTGGTAGTATCACGGTCATGTTGACTTACACAGTCACTCATGCATGAAGAGCTGTGGCTAAAATTCTGTCTGTATATAGCAAGAGAGATATTTATCTTTGCTTTTACATACTGTGATTCTGTGATTCCTACTGATTTCTCTGAACTGAAAAGTTGGCAAACGTAAATTTGGTGGGGACTCAGTTTTAGCATCGTTGATTAATTACTACTGAGCTAATGCCTACCACCTCTTATATTTGCTAGAATGAAAGGTATAATTGTGCCTGTTCTCGGGAGTCAGAAGAGTCTACTTACTGATTCACACACATAGAGCTTAAAGTAGTATTTTTGATTGAAAGTATTCCAACTCATTTGAAAGCCTCTGTTTAAGAGACCTCTTCTATTCCTTTGTGATGCCATTGACCTGCAAGCAAGCGTGGTGTCTAAACACAGCAAATTGAATGATACATGTATAGACACATGTATTGCATGTGTCTACAATGGCGGACAATGTGTACATTACAAATTTATATCTATAATAAATAGCAAAAGTCAATCAAGTAGGTGGCATATCTGTATGAAAATTTGTCCTGGCCCTATTCAAGCTCCTCTATGGTCAGAAGGATTCATTTTTTCAGGCTGCCAAGATAGGGTCTTTGACTAGTATTGAATCCAATTTTATACGGAAATGAAAACAAGTTCGTAGGAAGCGGAATCACATAGACTGGTCAAACTGATCCTTTACTTTCACAATGTAAAACCCAGACAATATATGCCAACCATATCAAAGCTATCTGAAAACCCCATTTTGTTCTCTCTCCAAGGAGGTGAGAAGCTCCATACCTGTGTGCTTCGCCCACCAGGCATCTATGGTCCAGAAGAGCCACGCCACCTGCCACGAGTTGCCGTACGTGTTCTGTAGTCAGCTCTGGAGGACACTGCAGTAGTTGCAAGGGCATAGCACAAGTGCAAGTATCATGATTGCAGTTCTTAACAATTCCTCCAGGAAGACTGTTTGGAAAGCTTGGTGACAGGTTATATGATGCAAGAAAACAATTAGCATCACATGAGCACTGCAGAAATGGCAAGGATCGAGCTGCATTTTTAGGTGAAAAGAAAAAGCTGCAAGACTGAAATGTCACAGTAGAACTAGGTTTGCATCCCTGATACTGTCTTTCAAATATGCACTTCAATTTCAGCAAAACAGTATAACGTCACCATATTTTACTACTGTGTATGAGTGCAACAGTCCTTGATTTATGAAACTACCAGCTAGTTAATTTTGCATTGCCTGTGCTGTAATCGTACACAAATAGAGCAAATTCTAAGTATTCAGGCTGAGTTAAAATTAATATGCTATACTGCATAATAAAGGGACAACATAGTTATTTCCTATTTTCTGTTTCTACAGGTAAATATCCAGCGGAGGCTATTTAACTTCAAATTTGGGAATCACAAAGTTCAGATGAACTGGGTTCACATAGGAAATCTAGTACAAGCTCACTTACTAGCTGCTGAGGCTCTCACATCTGAGAAGGGTTATGTAGCTGTAAGTAAACACTAAAAACATTGTGTCCCAGTACCTTTAGCTCTCTAATAGGTTTAATTTTTGATGTTTTGTGATCAAAGATTCTCCAAAAGCTCATGTGCTAAATTCTCAGAAATGGTATGTGGCACCGCGAACACATGGACAGTACCAGTGCAAATACATTCTGATAATATTTGGATACTAATTTTTTTCTCTATTGAAAACACATAATTTCCTCTTTGAAGAAACAGTATTTTTAACCGGGTTAATATATTCACCATTATACATATGTATGTATTCTGTGACTCTTTTGAAAATAGATTCTGATTCTAGATCACAGAATGGGTTGGGTTGGAAGGGACCTTAAAGATCATCTAGTCCAACTCCCCTCTGCCCTCTCCTACATATATTGTTTTTCTAACTGTTCTTCTCTGCTACTTTAACAGAGTGGTCAGGCGTATTACATACATGATGGGGAAAACGTGGTATTTTCTGAATGGATCGTCCCTTTGGTATGTATTGCACGCACATTTAGCTCTAATGCGATGTATGGGCCCTAATCATATCAGTAACTAAAAGACCATACTAAGTAAATGAAATTCAGTGCACATTCATTACTGAATCATTTAACATTAAAGTCAATCCTGCAGTAAGTTATCCCTGCATTTTCCAAAGTTCTGCTGGCTTTAAGGGAAGTTTTGGGTATGTGTAACTGCACTTATTGTTTTGAGAAAATTTAGCTGAGAGGTACAGAACTTGATACAGAACAGAAGCATTTCTGTAAAGCAAGCTCACAGTGCACAAGAAGATCTACTGTAGCGTCTGGCAGAGCTTTTAATTTCTTTGTTCTGCCATCAACTGCAGGGCAAAAGGAAAGGCCTTTTAGAAGAGGGAACATTATAGTTTAATAAACATCAGGCTGGGATTTTAGGAACATGCTAAAGTTTTGATAGTACAATGCCAACACAGGAAAGACTTCCAGGAAAATGACTGCAGTTAAGTGATGTATCTAAGTGTGGTTGAGTTTCAGTCTTGGTCACCCACCCTTTCCCCTTTACCATCCAGCTGCATTTTTCCATTTTCATGCTTCATTGACACCCTCAATCTGATACACATTCTGTTATTCTTTCCCTTCATACCCCTTCTAGTTTGAAAAATTAGGCTACAGAAAACCCTGGATACATATTCCTGTTCTCCTGGTTCATATAGCAGGTAAAAATACTTAATTATTACACTGTTGGTGTTTTGTTTGTTTGTTTGTTTTTTAATTTGTTTTCTGTTCCTATAAAGCTACATAATAGTTTTATAAAATTCAGGGAGCCAAACTGTAGGAGTTACATAATATTATTTTAATTAATCTAACAGTTGTTTATGCTATTTGGCATTAATTACACCAGATAAACTTTGAAGGCTATTCATAACCTGAGTCTATCATGTACTTTATGAATTAAACACTGCCTTCTACCATCTTAATTGCATCCTCGGATGTCAGTGGGAATTACAGGATGTGCAATGTCAGTATTGTCTCGGGTTATTTTTATCCAGCTGTCTCATTAAGTCACTTTCTGTTTCACAGCCACTGTGATGGAATATCTGCACCTGATACTAAAGCCCATTTTTAGCTTTACACCTTTCTTGACAAGGAATGAGGTAAGTATATAAAACGAGGGTATGTTTATATATTTCTGAGCAAAATTCTCATTCTGTGATATGCCTTTCAATACAGACAGGAGTATCTGCATTAGAGCTATGTTTTCTGCTTGGGGCATAGTTCATTCAGGGCTTACGCAGTCATTTTGTAGCTTGATTTTTCTGTGCCATCCCAGCCATCCTTTATAAAATCATCAGAAATTAAACCTTAATTGATGATTAGATGATCCAGAAAAAAATCCGAAAGGTGCAAGACACAACGACTGATGTCGAGCTGGCGCAGAGGAAAACAGGCCCTTCATCCTTTCCAGCAAGCTGCCCTAAAGAAAGGTGGTCCAAGAGTGCAGAGCAAGGGCCTTGGGTGAAAGTGGAAGCAGTTATCATAATACCAGGCTGGCCAATAATTAGAAAGTCTGCTGAAAATAATTCTAAATTGGAATGAAAAGTCAATTTTCTGCAAAAAAAAAACACCTTCTGGACAAATTCATTTTGATATAACTTATGGTTTTGTACAGTATTATAGTATAAATCAAAATGCTTTAACTAGTCTATCGCCTAGTCTCTTAAGTAACATAATAGGACACTGAAGGTACTGAATGGACCTCATTAACTTCTGCTGTAGCTTTTCAGTTATTTCGCAATTTATCTGTTTTTATACTCACATCTACATTAGTTCTACCTCTAAAGCAGCAATCGGAAATCATTGCTTAAGCAAAGCATTTCCCCAGGTACCGTGCGGTCAGGGCTGGAGGATATTGTTTTCCATTCCTTTCTGCAAAGTTGAGAGGCCACAGCTTGCTCCTCCAGCATATCCATCCAGTTCCACTGCACGTTCCTCTGTTTGGAGCCAGTCTGAGGGAAGGGTGCATGAGGTTCATTAGTTCATTTTCTGACATTCACAAGGGAGAAATCAGTGTCATAAGCTCCTCCTGCACCTAGTCCCCCAAGCTCTGTGTCTTTACCTGTCAGCTACATCAGCTCATTCTGTGAGCTCTGGATAGCATCCGACTCCAAGATGTATATATTTTTGTGTGTCTGGCTTTATTCATGTTTTAAATTCCATTGTAGTGTCATCATTGATGCATTTTCATGCAAGTTCTAGAAAATCATATACTAAAGTCACTTTCATAACTGTCCTTTGGATTTTAGGTGTGGAATGTTACTGTAACTCACACTTTCCGAATAGACAAGGCACGAAATCAGCTTGGTTACAAACCAAAGAAATTCTCATTTGCTGATTCTGTGGATCACTATCTGAAAACAAGACCTACTTGCCAAAAGGATTACATGTTCCTTAAAATGGTGTTTGCTTTCGGCATTTTGCTAAGTTTGATCATTCTTTCTTTCTTCTAAAATGAAATAACTACTCACCTGTTCCAGAAGACCTAATTTTGTTTCTGAGTATTAATGATCTAGTCATAGTACATTCCTCAGACATTCTGGACTCTATTCTTACTGTTATGATGACATTTCTCTATCTCAAAACCACACCAAAAAAAACCCCAAAACAATCAAAGAAACCTGCAACAAAAGTGAAAACACAGGATACATCAGGAAATGTTCCCAAAGGACAATGCAGTGTCACAAAATCAAAGGAGTTCACCACTAATAGGCACAGGAATAGGTCTAATGGATCTTCATTAATGGATTGCTTCAGGCTGAGAATGATTTTCTAAAAATGATAATTCAGGAGGGAGGGCAAGAAATTGGAAGAAGAAGAACCATTGTAGGACCCCAGTGCCATAACAAGTCCAGCAGCTCCAAGGAAGAACGGGTTGACTAAACAATTCCTCTGATGACACCACTGCTACAGATGCTGTGCGTTAGTATAGGAATTATGAAGCCCTGGGAAATACTAAAACAAAATATGAAAAGTAAATATATATACATAACAGGTCGTGAGAGGGCTGGAAGTAATTTTTATGTAAAATAGTTTTAATGTTCAAGAGCTTTGTAAAAATGTAATAAATAACATTATGTGTGTTTGTAAGTCAAATAATATCCTTTCAATACAATAATAAATAATAGCTGAAGCAAATACCGTTTTTAAGGAGCCTGTGAGAAGGGGGGGGAGAGCACAGAAGGCCCTGGAGTCCAGCAGGCTGTTGGTGCTGCCTTGCCATATGGGGAAGCGGAGTCGCTCTACCGATGACCCTGTTCCAGGGCTGGCTCACTGCTTGCTCTGCACATTGCCATTTTGGCAAGCACTGACACTTCTCACTTTTCCCCCATCTTAACACTTACATTAGTTGCTTCTCAGTGGATTGTGTGACCTAAGCCACACAAACTATGCATTTGCTACCTACACATATGGCCTGTGTGGCCAGGTGACTTTCCATAACGTTCCTGTGGTGAGGATTTCCTCAGGGACCAGGTTTGCCCTCACTGGGGAGCAGCTTCCACTCCTGTACGCCGCACGGATCCAGGGAGGTGGGTCATGGAAGAGTGACAGAAAAGCTCTGCCATCTGATTATCTCCTCTCTGTATTTGTCTATTTGCATTTTGCCTTTGTGTTAGCATTTTACAGAATTTTTTAAGACCAGTAAGTTTATGGGGGTCCTCTCGCTGTATGTTTAAATTTACAGGGTACACAGGACAACTTACAGCAATCCTACAAGAATAAAACTTTATACATAAAGGACAGGGTACAGTCCTGTGCAATCAACCACAACTATCACTGCAGATTATGTGAGCAAAGAATTGTTTCACGCTGATTATTTTTTTCTTTTTTTTAAACAAATAGTTCTATGTGCAGTGAAAGCAGTAAAGCCTGCTCTCACAGATTTGCATTTGGAGCTTGTCCTCATCCATTACAAACTGAGCTTACGCTGCACGTCTTCACTTAGCACTGCACAGCCCTCTCTCCTACTCCTGGGTACCCATTGTACTGAAACTGAAAGAAACTCAGTATAGGTGAGACTGTTTCCAAATTTGATTGCAACCAGTTCGGTTCACAATTCAGCGATGTGGAGGTGCAGTTGATGGACAGACCGGACCGGCAAGTGCTGCAGGAGGTACTGTGTAAGCCTTGTTTTCCTAGAAATGCAGAATATAGAGCCACAAGTGTACAGTTACTTCCCAGTGTCAGCATTTTAACTGTATGCGAACAGTTAATTTGTTTTTAAATTAGTTATTTATGAGTCTTTCATATATGGCTTTTATTAGACTGATAGCTCAGGATGGGATTCCGCATTGCGCCAACACTTTTCAGGAGCAGCGTCGGGCAGTCACCTGCAGCCCGGTGAGAAGTGCAGGTTGTGGCCTTTTTTGGATGCTTCTCAGCAAGGACGAACTGAGGAATTTGCTGGCTTTGTGGCTGCAAGTCCCTGTGGAGCCCCACCATTCCAGTCCTTTAATGCCATACCTCTGATTTGTTATTTCAGGTAAGATGCCTTTTACATCACTGATATAACAGTACTGATTAATACTAACTGGCTTTGATCAATTGAATTGTCATTATTACAAATCCAGTATTTGAAGTCTTAAGACAACTATTAGCACCAGTTTGGGGTAGCCAGCTGTCTCCTTTCTGTCAGTCCTTACTGAGTCTTAGTTCAAGCTGGCTATTTGAGTTACTTTTGCTCTAATGTAATTGCAAGTGTGTCTTTAAATTTTTAAAATTTAATATGAATATTCAGACATGGCACAGCTATAACAGAAGACGTAAACATGTTTAAAGGTTAATTTTTGCATGGAAAAGGTAACTCTGAAATTCTGCCGCTCCTGACCTTTTACACATCCTCCCAGGCATGAGCGTTCACAGAGCAGAACAGAGACTGGCTGCCGTTTCAGGAGGCCACGGATTTTTGTGCCTATTTTTTATGATTATGTTTCCTCTTTGGGGATTCCTGCTGTTTTGCTCTGCACCTCTCTGAGCCATATCCCACCACCATTATCCAGCCAGTAATCAAGAGATGGTCTGTTTTTCCTGAACAGCCTGTTCAATAGGTACCTCAGTGAGGAGGGAGCCCCAACCATTGACAGGACGCGCTTGTGCAGAGCTCCTAGCTATGTGAAGACACATGGAGGTAAGAGCCACTGTAGGAAGCTGTGAGATGCCAAGGGATGCTTGAGAATCCAGGAACACCACAGGATGCTGTGGGGTCCCAAAGATGCTGTGGAATGAGCTGAATGGTGAGACCCTGGAGGGGCTGCGGGACCCCGGGAGTGCAGTGGGATGCCAGAGATGCTGCGGGACGAGTGAGATCTCAGGGATGCTCCGGGACCCCAAGGAGCCCCGTGCGGCCCGTGTGGGGAGGAAGGGGTCGCCGCCGCCGCGGCGGGCGAGCGGGGGGCGGCGGCGGAGAGCACCCGGTCGGGACAGATCTCCGTCGGCGCGGCGCCGGGGGCGGTGGGGGTCACGGAGCCGCGGACCACGGCCCAGGCAGCGGGGCCGGCCCCGCGTTGCCCGGCAGCGCTCCTTCCCTGGCACATTTGCAAGTGAGATGCAGAGAATGCAGAGAGCGCCTGCGGAGCTCGGGTGACTTTTAATCTTTTATAGCGGTGCAGGGGTGTGGGTAACCGGGGAAATGGGTTGCCACAGCCTCTAAAACGCCTTGTCTGACTGCGATGAACCCTTGACCGTTGCATAGAAGGGGGGAAACCTCCATGTTTAAGAAAGAAATTATTTAATACTACTTTTTTCTTAATCTAATCATTGACAATCTAATCATTGACCTGTTCTGTCACACAGCAATTATTCTATTCTAGTTCCCCTCAGAAATGAAGGATTTGATAGCCTCGTTCTCTGATACACCTTGTACATGTATACAGCAAGTATCAGACATTCCTCCTCCCTTCTGTAATCCTCATGTATCTCAACTCCATCACTGCCAATGATGAAAGCACACTGTATTCTTAATTTACATTCAGCTGCTGCTACTTAGAAAGGAGTTGGAAATACTGCTTTTGTCAGATATCTATCTTTGTGATAAACCAGTGACAAGTGGAAGAAGCATTAAGGATTTCTTTTGCTCTAGGGGACATTTTTTTTCTGCTGCTGTTCTGCTGGGCCCTGCTTGCTTGCTTGCTTTTTAAGCATAGAAACTTAAATGAACTTGTTCATCTTTAGAATTTTCCTGACAGTTCAAGATTTCAAATGCAGGTATGGCCCTTTATCACATCTGGCCCCTAAAGGCTACCTTTGAGCTTGTGATGCAGACCAGAACGAACTGAACTAGTACCGGGGAAGGCATTTCACACAGGTAGCATTTTCTCCTCTGCTAATAAAGAATTGTGGTCTGTACCATGACTCTAATTTTGACCCATTTGTGGAAAACATCTGAATTCATGTTCTCTGCATTAGGGTGGTGGTGGGTTTTTTTATTATTCTGGATACCATTTGCAAATAAATATTTAACATGCAGCCTTTGTTATTTGTTTTCAGGATGCTGCCTTTAATATAGGATACAAACATTTTAGACGTTTGCAAAATGCGAAAATTATGATCAAGCAAACTCTTAAGCAATCTAAGCAGAACATTTAAATGGGTCTTTTAAAGGAAGTCTTTGAAATCTGGAAATTTTGTAGTTAGTGTTTTGCTTTTGTCTTTATCTCTCTGAAACAGGTTGCATTAAAGTAAAAGTTTGCTGCTGTAAATACAGCTTGTTAATATGAAACTCACTGGAGTCGTCTGCATCCAGGAGCGCTATGGAGCAATTTTCAAGATGGAAGAGAAATTGTTACTTGTGCCTGGTAACAGAAGACAGTATTTCACTGACAGAAAACTTACCCTGAGTGGGGTAGCAACACCATGGCGCCAAACCTCTAACTCCAAAGCGAGTGGTGATGCTGGAGCACTGCATGAAAAAAGAATGAGAGCAGTGGTGACTGGAGGTGGAGGCTATTTTGGCTACAAGCTGGGATGTGCTCTTGCCAAGGCTGGAGCTTCTGTTGTTCTGTATGATATACACAAGCCTATCTGGGAAGTTCCCAATGGAGTAGTGTGTATCCAGGTATGATAAATTATATTTTCACAACAGTTGAAGTTAGTTCATTTGCCTTTTCCATGATGTCTCACTAGTTTTCACAGAATCCAAATACCTAATTGCAAATTATTGCAAATTTCAAGAGCTGTTTGAACTGTATATATATCCCACATGATTTTTGGTTGACTGATTTTAGTGGATCTGAAATAAAGAAAATGATGAAACATGTAATGTGCCTCACCTCCCGATTCTGGAGTACTCCTCAGGAACCAGTCGCTCCCCTCATATGTGTCTTAGTTTAATCGCCTGTAAAATGAACACGGGAGTTAGTATTGAGGCTTACAAATGTTTTTAAAGTCCTTTGAGCTCTATTGAAGAGAAGTATGATTATCAACAAGTACTGAAATGGGTCTGGTTTTCAGCCCCAGGATGTACAGCAAGTACATTTATGTGTATGCATTCTCTCTCTGCTAACCCACTATATGACAAATGCTAACCTGCAGCCTTGATTTCAAGTCCAAATATCTTGTTTTATGTATTGCAGGCAGATGTCAGGGACTACGATGCCATATTTGCAGCCTGTGAAGGAGCCGACTGTGTGTTTCATGTAGCTTCATATGGAATGTCAGGCAGAGAGCAGGTGAGTCCAAATAGTTTTGCTTTTTTTCTGTGTGACTGCCTACTCTGAGGATGAGTTGATGCTGTAACACTGCATGTTAGATTCTATCTCTTCAAATTATCCTGAGAGCCTGAATCCACCTCTGTGCTGTTCTGGTAAATGGCTCTGTCCAAACTGGTGTGCGAGCTGCATGCAGTCTGCTCACACTACTGGTTTCCTAGTTGTGACATTTTTTCCCCCCACATTTGACACCCCGCCAGCACCCTTGAAGAGTTCTGAAATAGCGTGAGGACAAAAGGAAAGACAAGGGAGATTGATACCCTCCAAAATCCTGATCTTCCCAAAAGCTTTCGCATGGAACACAGAGGTGTAATGTCACTGGGAGGAATAAAACCTGAACTAAATTATTAATTATTTTATATAACTAAATTATAACAATGGCTGTATTTCAAATCTTAATTGTTTGCTATTAGGTAAAAAGCTGTAAGAAGCTTTAAGGATGTACCTGATGGCCTGATGTACCTGGGCCATAATTTTTACGATTAAAATTACAAACACACAGAGACCCTTTCTTACACTATTTAATAAAAGGAACTTCAGTAATTATCTTAGCTGGATAGAATAGCCCATTCAAAGATGTTTGCAATCGAGAAAATGCATACTTGGAATTGGTCATTGAAGTGCTACTGAAACATGGATATTTAACATGCTGCTGCAAGATGTATAATCACTGGAAATGATTATACTGGAAAGTGTGTTCAGAAGCACTGTGATTCTCTGCTTCAAGCAGGCTAGTCTGTAAATACAAGAAAAATACAGGTGTATTTTATTAAAAATAAAATAATTATTAATAAATTATTTTAAAATAATAAAATGCATTTAATAACTTATTTTTTAAAATCATTATTTGACTTCTTGAAGTCTGATGCAGCAGCCTAAATGATCTTTTCTATAAGCACTCAAAGCACTAAACTCATTACACATTTATAACATGCCCCTATTGAATTAAAAAGGTATTATTTAAAAATGCACGATTTCATTTTTTTTCCTTTATTTTCCTAGTTGCACAGAGAAGAGATTGAAACCATTAACATTAATGGAACAAGATTCATCATTGATGGTATGTATCTAGCCTTGCCCAATCATGAAATAGAATAATTTGCTCTTTTAAGATTTGACAATTTCTCAGGAAAAGCTCAGAGAAACTTTTTTCCCATATTGTTCCAGTTTCCACTAAACTCATTTCCTTCTTACACTGCTGCAGCCTGCAAACAAAGGAACATTGCTAGATTGATATACACCAGTACAGTAAATGTGGTGTTTGGAGGGCTTCCTATTGAAGATGGCGATGAGGAAACTGTGACATATTTTCCTATAGAAAAGGTACTTGTATTATTATATTTCTATGTTTCCTCTTTGTTTACTTTCTTGTTTCTGAAAAAGCCTGGAGTTCTCAAGACCATGTTTTGCCTGATACCAGAATCCAGTGCCAAGAAAGAAAACTCATTACATTCTTTGTAGAAGCTATTCACAACTTAACACATCAGTTTTATATACCTTGCAGATTGCTGGGTAGTTTTTTTGTTTCCTGTCAAGGTCTTGATTTTGAAAATTAAGTCATAGTGTCCCATTAAAATTAATGAAATTCCACCGGGACATAGGGATTGTGTTCTACGGCTCGGTGCCTCTTTAGCCATTAATTATATATATGATTTTTCTGTTTCTTCCTTACTGAGGATGACATATAATTAGTGTAAAGCTGATTTGGAAAAACAGACCATTTTTAGATGGTTTTATTGCACTTAACATGGAGAAAGTACTTCTGCTTGCTTTGCATAGACAGTTGGTTTTCGTGTCCCTCCTCTGTCCATTAAATACTTTCGAGAAGTAGAGATGAATAGAGAAAATATTGAATAATATTTTGAATAATATATCAAATAACATTTTCTGTGGGACAGAGGAACTGAACAGGGTAATTCAGACCAGTCACTTTCAAAATTTGGCTTTTGACTTTTCCGTTACCTGAAAAAAAAATCCAGATTACAAAGTAGTGATCAGTTACATTCTTGGCAGCATTCAAAGCATACATATATTTATTGCTTCTCAAATGTGCTGAAATTAATTAACTAGATTTGCATAAACAAAAATGCTTGCTTACCTTAGCAATATGCATGTGTTTTATCCTAAACTAGTACCACACGGCTTCTGTACTTTGAGGTATTTGTTGCCATCTGCTAAGTAAAAACTAGTGGAGAAGAGATGGCCCTCAGTCCTGCCATTTCAAAACTAGATAAAAACATATTTGCTTTTTCTCTGTAGCACATTGATCATTATTCCAGAACCAAATCAATTGCAGAACAAATGGTACTAGCAGCTAATGGAACTCCACTAGCAGGTACTTTTGTCTTAGCATGAATTCATAGTGGAATTTACTACTCCTTTTCTTGCTCTCACTAACGTACTGTGTCCTCTATCAGTCCTTAGTGGACAAGATTGTCCAGCAATTATGAAATTGAGTTATCTACCCCCTCTCACAAATGAAAATATTTTAACTTAAAAATCACTTTTAATTGTTCTTAGTTCCCATAGTGTCCCTAAGAGGTTTTACCATGGTAGCAGAGTTTGGTATGTTAATTGGAATGATTAAGACAGCTATAAATTAAACAAAACCAAGTTTTCCTGTCACTGTATTATGCGACATAAGTAAAATGTGAATGGCGATTTAAATTGTTACCCCTTCTCCCTCCCTCTCCCCCCTCCCCCCCCTATATTAAAATCTGAAGAAGCCACCTGATACTATAGCCTGGAATTATTTATTAGTGTTTCCCAAAGTTTTCCACATTGAGGAAGCCAGATATATGTTTGAATACTTAAGCTCACCTGTGATATACTATAACTGCCAATGCAAAACAAATGAATGTAAAGTGCAACATGATTCTATCTGACCAGATGATACTGGTCACACTGAGCTAAATTTAGCTGGAGACAACTTACAGAAAAGACACTTGATACTTGCAGAGGGCTATAAAGCAATATAAAGTCACTCACGGGCATTTCATACCAATAGAATTTCCCCTTACCAATAGAGTTTCCCCTTATTTCCTCTTTTCTCAGCAGCTCTTCGCATCAAAGATGCTCTTAAATTTATGAGAAATACACAGTTTTGCATTTGTCAATGAAATAAGAACCAATGTTCCAAATGTCCCATTTTGATCCCGTGCCATAGCAGGATCGAGTATTTTCAAGCACTTGGTTTTCAAGCACTATTAGGAACCATTACCAGCAGGTGATAAACCAGCCAACTGATGTACTTGGGAAGTGACTGGATTCTTATGATGGCCCTCACCGTCTTCTGCTGAAGTTTTCAAGAGCTTTTGCAGCAGTTCTAGTGGGAGCTGGCTGTGCCTGCTGTTGAAAACCTTCACCTCTATCTTGTACTGCTAGCGAGTCACTGGTTCCCATCAATAACTTTGTATGAGATCAGTTGATTTCATTCCATTCTTACCAATAACTCACTTCAGTAAACTCATCACCATAGTTGGCACATTCATTTACTGCTTTGGCACAGAGACAAAGGGCTAGTTAGAAAGAGATTCTGAAACACCTAGTAATTGCTACGAATTCGACTATGCTGGCAGGACTTCTCCGAATCTTATCTTGCTACTTTGCATGTCCTGATTCTACCAACTTAGTGTCCAAATACTAATTCACCACTTTCTGGTATGTATTAATTTGTAAGATTTATTTCAGAGTAAGTTCTACTACCACAGTCTTTATTTCATACAAACAAAGACATAATATAGTCATGTGAAAGTCACTTAAGAATGGTCTTACCAATTCTTCTAGGAGGTGGGATACTCTATACGTGTGTTCTCCGCCCGCCAGGAATCTATGGACCAGAAGAGCAAAGGCACTTGCCAAGGCTAGCAGTATGTTTTTTAATTTTTTAATCAGCAGAATTGTCTATGATATACGACAGCATCACTTACTTGTGTTATAAATTGACTGACCTTCTTATTGGGCAGCAATTCAACAATTCAATTATCTGCTGAGGATATTAAAACTTTTGTTAAAATGTAGTATATTATACATTTTAAAAGTCCTTCTTTTAAAATACCAACACATGTAAGTCCAGGTTTATAATTTAATGCTTACTGTAATGATAAAAGTGAGATATTTCAAATGTCTGTTTAGATGCAACTTACACCGAATGGTTTAAAGTATTAATGAAGAGAGATATAGCAAAATATCTTATTTCCAGTCTCAACTATTAACAGCTTTCAATACCCGGTGACACAAGCTCAGGAATCAGAAGCACCTTCTGTTACAATAGGTTACTGAAGGGCAAAGAGACAAGGTGCTTATGTTTTACTCTTTTTCGCTTGCTATTTTTTATTGTTGGACTAGTACAGTGTTTAGAATATAATCCATGTAGAATTATATGAGATAATTATTTTAAAAGCATCAGTACAATATAAAATTATGTACAGCATTGAGGAAAGAATAGATTAAAGCTTATCACATAATAAATATTTTTGGTTTGTGGCTGTGGTAGGAAATTGTATGGAAGTCAGCCAAAATGCACTTTATCATCTTCTAAATAAAATAATTTTTAAGAATGGCAAATGTAATTTTAGTTGAACTGGAGATGTTGTCTTTAGCAACAAAAAAAATGCCATATTTTAAAATTCACATTTAAGACTTTATTTATCATGCCCATTTTAAAGCATGATGCAACTATCAAATTTCGCAAATTTCTAGAATTTACCTGTTCAATGAAAAATGTGACACCTATCATTACATTCAATTTTTCCCAGCTGAAACTATTTGTTAAATTTGATCCAGTTTTGTGAGTACTTTTGATCCATTCAGAACTGTATCTTGCATCATATAACGTGGAGCTTATGAAGGCACAAACTCAGGTCGTTGATGCAACCAGAATCATTTATTGTAACAAATGGGCAGCTTATATAGTAGTAACGTATCTTCTTTCCCAACTCACACACCCCTGCAATCCCCAATTGCCAGGCGGGCGGAATTCCCCTCAATCAGTCCGGCTGCCAGGCATTCATTGTTTATGGATCCTCAGGACTTGATCACAGGCCTTCCCCTGCCAGTGTTCCTGCTTCTTCTATTCTTTCTTCTGTTCTCTGCTTCTTCCATGATCCTGTTCACCCACAACTATGTTTTACTTATCCTTAGAAGAGACTTGTATTTTTTGTAAATTCAGGATGTATTGTGTTCAATATGTTCTTTAGTCCTTTCTCAGGAGCAGTATTTTTAGAGCTTTCTGATTTCTCTTGATTGTTTTTAATGGATTTTTGGGGGTTTTGTTTAAAAAATGGTAATTTTTTAAAGTAGAGACAAATCTACATTTAACTGGACAAGAAAGTGCACTGCGCCTTATTTTAAAACCCATTTTGCTTTGGTTTCATGTTTGTTATGTCTACAGAGGAATATTGAGAGAGGTCTACTTAGCTTCAAGTTTGGGGATCCTTCAGCTACAATGAACTGGGTGCACGCAGAAAATCTTGTACAAGCTCAAATTCTAGCTGCTGATGCTCTCACCCCTGAAAAGAACTACATTGCCGTAAGTAAACAATAAAAGCATCAGTTTTCATTTGACAGTAGATCCTGACACTGTCCTGTTCTGTAGTAACTACTGCAGTAGCAGTAATTAGCGCATGAGTTATCGTCCCTTCACTTATGGTGCAGTCTCTGGTTTTAGTTGACAAATGTGGTATAAACAGTGTGGGACCTGGCAGCATAGGCTTCCATTCAGAGTTGGAATATTCCGTTCTGCAAGAATATCTCCATCTTTGCATTTTTGTAATACAACGTTTGCCATTTCTGGAAGATGAGCAAAGAATGTTTGCAGGTAGATTTATCTCCTGTTCCTCTGTATGAAGATCCAAATGTAATGTTGTGAACTGTGATCATCAGTTCTTTCCATACCATATGAAAATAAAAGCATGTTTTATTTGGGTTCATTGATTTCAAAAGTAATTGCAGTCTTTTTCCTCCTTGTAAACACAGTTTATTATTTGACCTAGAAGCACTACCCTTAAAGCACATTAGGAAGATTTTCAAAGTAGATTAACCTACTTTTTCTAAAACCCTAAAAGCAAAAGGGAAAGAGGTAATCTGGGCTTTGGTTAGGCAGAGGGAGTCTTACGGATTTCAATGAGCCTCAGCTGGACCATGTCCCACCACTGGTGACTACATCAACAGCACAAGTGAGATATGGGACCGCTTTCAGTGCTTTTGGTAACCTCTGTCAATATAGCCATTCTGTATAGGCACGTCTGTAAGAAATGTACCAAGGCATGTTAATCACATAAACCCCTTGTCCAACAATTTCAGTGCACACATTAGTGCAACTGATTGAAACGCATGTAGAGTTTGTTGGCTTGTAACCACATCCATGCTGATTTTATATTGCAGTATTATTTGTAAGATATTTATAATGAATCAGATAAAGAAGTCGACACGTATATGCAGTATTATTTTTACTAATTTGTCTCTTCTCTACCTCTTTAACAGAGTGGCCAGGTGTATTTTATCAATGATGGTGAAAAATTCAACCTTTTTGAATGGTTAACTCCACTTGTATGTACAATACCTACTTTATCTCCTAATACATTAGTTTCTTTGACTGTATACAACTCCAGCTCTTGTGTGCATATTACATTTGGTATGTTTGCTTAGGGTGTAGGAGTTCCATTCTGAATGTAGGTTTAATTCCAGCTTGAAGTTCTGTGATTAGTGGTGAAACAAAGCCTACCTAAAATAATGCATGAAAGCAACTGTCTTCATTGAGACCAAAGAACTATCTAAACCAATATGCTCTTTTGAGTTGCTGTTATCTTCATTTCTTGGGCATACATTTTGGGTGGACAAAAATATATAAATCCTTATTAATCTGTAATATACATATTTTCAGAAGATCATTTTATTGTTAACAATGGGCTCAAACTGTACATCAGCACACTGTTACATTTTGATTGATTATTATAAACTTTTTTTTCCTTTTATCGAGACTTGAAAATTACGTAGTGTCTGCATGTGACTCACTGGAATCCCCTGAAAAATTAAAACTCAAATAGTAACAGCAATGGTGGTTTTTTCTGTTTTATCAGTAAATACTTCCACAAATATCTTCTGTGTTCAAACTTTAAAACTTGTTTGAGGTTTCTGTTGTTTTCACTGCTTTTTAAATTTCTTTCAGTTTGAAAGATTAGGTTGCAGTAAACCACGGATACGTATTCCCACTTCCTTAGTTTATGCATCAGGTAAAAATATTTCATCAATATTTCTCTTTCCTGTCCACACTACCCTCATTCCTAAGTGTAATTAATATAATGTGTTGGGTTTTTTTAATTTGCCTACACTTTTCAGTTTCATGTATAAAAATAATATGCTGTGGGCTCATCTAGTGTGCAGCAGTTTGGGATGAAGTTCAGCTCTATACAGTATCTTGAAACCAGAATGATCTGTCCTGTAAGTCCCACAAAAACAGACTTTATGTAGGACTTAACAGATACATAACGTTGTGGAGCTAATAGTATAAACGTTAGATGTAAAAATACATGACTTCATGAAATACGCTGAAGAGTACCTGCTTTGCTGCAAGAATGGATTTCTTGTTCTTCTGTATCCCGTGCTCTCTCCAAAATCAACCCCCACGCACAGCTACAAGAGAATCCAACTTTGAGTATTTTGTTGTTACCACAATTTTTATGAAATCTCACAATTGTTTCTCTAGAACTATCATCAACCCCTTTTCACACAAGGCCCTAATTCAGGCTGACTGAATTATTAAGATTAAATCCACTCCCATGTGAGCAAGTAGCCCTGTTGATGTTAGCGATGTTGCCCTGAGCTCTCAGTGCAAGATACGCCAAAATCATAATAGTATAGCAATTTACTGTTCTTACTTCAAGTAGAAATCTTTTGTTACGCAGCCATGATAATGGAATACCTTCATCTGATGCTGAAACCATTTGTTGAACTGTCTCCACTGCTGACCAGAAATGAGGTAAAGTATTTGTTTGTAAACTCCCCTTAATTCTCATAGGATGCATACATACATATAGGTTAATACCAAGGTACAATTTAAGATTAAGCCAGTAGAAAGTAAAATCCACCCAGTGCTACTTTATGCTCATTACCATCATCTTTTAAAAGGTAAGAGCTTATGCTTGTGATCTGGGAGAGGCTGCTTCAGCTCCTTCTCTCCAAGGCCCTGTCTGGCTTTGGCTGGGCACTTGGGCCCCCATTTCTGAATGTACTTAGGCACCTAAGAGAGGGCTTTTATCTGCCTTCTTAGGCACATAAACAAGAGTGCAGAACAATTTTTGTGGATGTTTTCAAGACTAAAAGATTCTGCTTTGCAGGTTTTACTGCCTCTTTGGGCTGTCAAGATTCTCCTTTTGAGTGAAAAGTTTTAAAGATAACGTGATGTGTCGATAGGATATTAATATACTGTTGTGGTTGTTGTTGGGGTTTTTTTAATTTTTATTTTTATTTTGCATTTCCTTTAACAGACATATTTCCTATGTGTTCCTGTCTCTGTATGTTGACTCTCTGGTCTTAGGTACAGAACATTTCTACAACCCATACGTTCCGAATAGACAAGGCACGGAGTCAGCTAGGATACAGCCCAGAGAAGTTTGCATTTGCTGATTCTGTGGACCATTACATTAAAACAAGATCAGAAGCCCAGAATCATCACATCTTCCTCAAAGTTCTGCTTACTTTAATTGTTAGTGTAAGCTTGATCCTTCTTTCTTTAAAATTTGATGGTCTTTCAGTTTTGCATTTTTTTAAAGAAACACAACACTGACTAATATAAACTGCACATTCTCACAGCACTGCTACCTGAATCATTCTAATCTCAACAGCTACTGGCTCGTGTGCATTAGGCAGTTTTTATTAGACTTACAGTATTGTTACAGATCAGTAGCTGTACTTGTGAAATTAAAATTACAGCCAAATTGCTGAAACACTGGAATCAAAATTATTGCATATTTATTTCACACCAAAAACAACTTTCTAAATTGATTGCTGAAGTAAATGAGGACCCGCAGAAAGAGTTACAGCCAGTCTGGAGTGCTTCACCAGCGAAGAAAAATGGCTAAAATAAGGAAAAAGATTGACCACAGCTGCTGCCATGGCTCACTGCCTTAGGGAACAGAGGAACAAGAAAAGGGATGGACAGAACAAATTACTGTAAATAACACATACCAGTGTACAAAGGGAGTTCACAGTGAATTTCTTTTGTGAATTACCTGTATCACTGCATATGAGGGAAAATAAATGTGCTTGAGACTTGACTGAAATCAGTCCTGTGCCTCTGTGAAAACTGTTCTGGAACTGCTCCCCAACCTACCCCTGGGGTGCAGAGCCATCTGTGACAGCACCTCTCAGGCCTAGAAGATGCATGCAGGTATGTTTTTTCATGAGTCAAAACTCTGTATGTTAGTTAAATTGGAAGTTATTTACTAAGTTATATTATTTAAGTGCATTTAGGTCACAGTAGAAGAACCAGCCACTAATCTAACCTAACCTAAAGGTTGCACTATCCTTTGTTACTGCTTCTTTTAGCTCCTGTAGATACTGAGGTCAACAACCAACACATTTTAGTTGCTTATCAACTGAACCTTATGTACAGCTATTTTTTTTCACCTAAATTATAGCAGTTGTACTGAGCAAATCCCTGCAGCAGCTAGTGAACAATGTGCTTTTTTAATTACTGTTCAGCTAAAATAGGACTGAAAAGCTGGGGGTCTGAAGTCCCCACTGCCTTCCATCTGCCACTCTGGCTGGTGATTTATCACAGCAATCTCCCTCCTCGTTGTACCTTTTCCATCCTGTAACATGGGAAAGGAACAATCATGAGCAGGATGCAAGCAGAAAAAGTGAAGCTTGGGAAAGATGACAGGACTAGGGGGGTCAGGACAGCTACAGGAATCACGGGCGGGAGGGGGGAGGGAGGTTATCACGGATGGATTTGAGAATTTGGGATAAAGTGAGAATGCTCAGATGTTGCCTCAGTCCAGAGCAGGGAGTAAAGGCCAGGTGCAGGGCCTGGGGGTTGAGAGTACAGGAACCCAAACACAGAACTGCCAAAAAGAGCATTTATGATTTTAAGCCAAAAGACACGTGAGGAAGTGAAGGTTATTCCTCAGCACATAAACTTTCTGAAATTTGATTTTAAAGACCGTGACTAGCAACATCCCCGCCCCTCCCCGAGCGAACGCGGGACGCTGGTTCCGCCCCCGTTCGCGGCGCGGCGAAAAGGAGCTGCCGCCGCGACAAAACAGCTTGGCAGCGGTGGGATTCGAACCCACGCCATCGAAATGACTGGAGCCTAAATCCAGCGCCTTAGACCACTCGGCCACGCTACCGTCTACGTGATACAGCGCCCGCCAGGCCTCTTTCACAGGGGCGGCGCCGTGGCTTTCCCCACCCATTCCCCTACGGTGCCCAGCCGTCTCCGCGTTGCCCCGGGGAAAGAGACCGGCTGCAGCGGCCGCGGCCGCCTCGTTCGCCGCCGAGAGGCCTCTAGGAGCGAGGGCACTGGCGGCGCCCATACCCCGCACCGAGTCCCGCAGGCTCCACGGGCCCCGGCCAACTCCACGGGCTCCCTCCTCCCCCGGGGCCCAGCCGTCGAGGCACTGTGTTGGCGGCAGACACGGGCCGGCTTCTCAGGAAGGCGCTGTCTCGGGGCCTGTTCGCCGCAGCGACGGCGGCAGCAGAGTGCCAGCTTGTCCGCAGGAGGGCGCGGACCTGCCACCCCCGAGGATGTCCCTGCCGTGGCCGCGCGGGACAGGGCAGCCCTTCGTTGGGGCCTTGGCAGCTGCAAGAGCCCCCAGCTCCCTGCCAGAAGGAGGGCCCGGCCAGCTCCCGCCCCACAAGCAGGACCCCCTGCCAGCTTCCCCCCAGCTCCCTGTGGGGAGATAGCTTCAGAGCTGCAGGGCCAGTGACCTTCCCAGCCAGCTGCTGGCTCAGCCCCATGCTGTGTCCTCAGCTGCACTATTCCCACCGAACTGAGGGGCCCCCAGAACAAGTTACTCTTGTGACTTTCTCAGTTTTGCTCATTTATCACACCAGTAATGGCATTCCACCACTATCAGTAGCCTATAATAGCAGATGATAAAATTTTTTTAGCGTGATCAGCACACTTTCATGCAGTGGGAAGCAGGCATCTGGCTTCCACCAGGCCTTCAGACTCAATTTGAGGAGTCTGCCCTGTTCCCAGGCCTGAGTGCGGCCTTGGGGATGCAGCTCCTCCCTGGGCACTGGGGGGAGGCTGCCTCAGAACCACAAATGGGGAGGTTACGCTCTGGTACTGATGGGGCAAAAGCACTTGTTTTTCATGGCTGTTAATACTTACAACAGTGACTTGCAGCTGGGAGATGAGTAGGACCTCAGAGGTTTTCTGCACAATCTTCAACGTTGTACATGTTTTGGATGCAAGCTTAAACTCTGCAGGAATTTGAGGCTACCCAGAAACGTGCCTGTAAGAAGCAGCATGAAACAGCGGCTCAGTCAAGTCTCCACTTTAGGTTCTCAAAGTCTTCATCACAGCACTGGAAATCGCTGCTAGAACTACAGGACCTTCAAATTGCAAGCAGTGTCCCCACTGCTGCCTCCAGTACCCAAGCTAAAGCTACAGTTTATGTAGGTGGTGGGGGTGGTAGGTGGGTGTTCCTGACAGAGAGCCAGTATGTGCTTAATTATAATAGTAATAGTAATCATCTTCCTGAAGATTATCTCAGCACTAGCGCCGCAGCATTTCTCTCAATGTGGCCTCCCTCTTTGAAGAGCATTTTGTGTCTGTGGTGCCAAGAGACCATCCGTCTGTCACAAAGGACTTACATATTCCTTCTCAGTTTTGTATCCCTCACTTATGGCAAAAAGTACTGATGAGGATTATTTACACGAATTCAAGATGAAAGGACAGTGAAAGCGGCAGATGTTTTGCATACCTCCTGCTCCCTCTCGCCCGGGATTCCCCCGTTTCTAATACTGAACGACGCTAATGGAAGGTGGTTCTCCTCAAATTTTCAACGTTTTTCTCACAGGAATTAAGTGTCTCGCGGCGCGCAGCGCAGCGATCCTTCGGGCGAGCTCCAGGCACCGCCCCTCCGCGCGCTGGGCGGGAAGCCGGCGGCCGCGTGTGAGGCGAGGGGCGGGGCCGCTGTCTTCCTCCCCTCAACGCAGCGGTTGCGCGCTCGCTTGCCCCGGGGCGGCAGCGGGGCTGTGCCCACCCGGTAGGTGCCTTGGCGGTGCGGGGGCTGTCTCGGGGTGGGACCCACGGAAGCTGTCTCGGGGTGAAGTGCGGACGGCGGAATGGGGGGGTTTAATTGCAGAAAATGGTGGCCAACTTAGAGCATGTAAAAGGCCGGCGGCCACGGCATGAATTTCTGTGGTGACCTAAAGTTGATAATGTGATATTTTTCAGTTGGGCAACACTCCTGCATTTGCGCCTGGAGATAATAGTTTAATCCATATGTGTTTTCAGGCCAGTGCAATTAATTGTAGGGCACTCCCGGCGCAGAAGCGCCGCAGTCCCGTCTCCCGCTGCGGAGGCACCCCGGAGGAGGCCGGGGCGGAGCGGAGCGGACGCGGGGGTGCCGGGCGGCGCCGGGCCGCGGAACGCACCGGGCGGCCTTGGGCGGCTTTTAGCACTGCTTGTATTCGGGTAACTTTTCAACTGCCTCGATACGCATAAGGCGTGGGGTTGATTAACGGCGTGTAATACTGACCAAATGTTTACAGAAAGTCGGTGATGGTTAACTGCTAAGTGTGTTGAAAGCCAATTGAAATAACAGAGCTATTAATGGCAATGCAGGAACGTTTTAAAGTTACCTTGAAAATTTCTTTCCTGTCTTTTAATACCGCTGTATTTTGGCTACCGCTAACATAGTATTCATTAAGGGTATTTCGTGAAGAAGGGTGAACGTCACTCTGAAGGATTGTCCCTGTGCTTTACTGCTGGTAGCTCTAAAAGCTCTTGTGTGTCTAAAACTGCAGTGTGTTTTTCTTGCACAGGGGTTTGACTCTCAAATGCTTCGTTCTCTGAGCTGGCACAGATGGGCTTTCCTGTTTGCTTCATGCACTTTGTGTTATTGCTCTCTCTCTGGCCGATGCGATGCTATGCTTGCAGACAGACTGGATGTGATTTGTTCCACAGTGTTTGCAGTAGTGATGCACTGGAAGGAACCTGAAGTAAAGTCTTCTCATGAGAAGATCTGTACTTGGTAAGACCAGGTTTGTCAAAGGTAGCCAGTGAGTTGAGATGTTTCTGAGTTTTGTAATTCTTGGGTTTTTTTATCAGAGCTGTTACCTTGACTCACTAAACTTGTTTTCTTGCCAGTGTGTGGTGCAGATGAGGATAGACGTTCGCTTCACAAGGGTTGGTTGGGTGTTTGGAAAGCGCAGTAATTCTGTAACATGCTGCAGAACATTAACACAGCAGTGGAGTTGTTCTGGAACATGTTATGTAGCTTTGTGTCTGTATATCATAAAGATTACAACAATATGCTGTAAGGTGCACAGCCTGTATAGTTGCTTAGGTTAAATTTCAAATCTGTATTTTAAAAGAACGTTAATCTGAAAAACAAGTGATTTTTCTCTTAAAAGAAGAAACTTTGGGATGACTTAAGGCAGGTTTCAATGCTGAGGCAGCTGTGGGGTCTTGTTCAAGAGCGCCAAACCAGGAGGGTTTTGAAACAACAGACACCCTAAAGGAAACAAGTTGTCTTTTACCAGCACTGTGATGTGAATTTTCCCCTCTGTTTATCTGTGTCTGCATGTGCACTGTGCTTGGCAACACAGTGAATTGTCCTTGCAACTCACCTGCCCCTCCTGCTGGTATGGGCCTTGGATGTAAAGGCAAGAGAAAGTAAATACGTCAGACAGGCATTGGAAAAGCCCCCAAAATAATAGATAATCAAATGGATTTAATAACTGATTGTATTTTAGATTATCTTAATTTTGAATTGCATAATACAAGACTGATTTTAAAAAAAGGAATAAATTTCCAAGGTAGATTGGAATGAGTAGTTTAAACTACAGGTTGTATGCGATAATGCAGGCTTGGTTTAGTGCAGTCTGACTCTTTGCTGTTAGCTGTAGGAAAGCTTCTGTAACAGATATTAAAGACTAAATGATCAAAACATAGCAGTTATACTAACAGGGATTCCTAGATAGTACGACTTTATGCCATAATGCAGAAGCACAGAATAGAAGCCTTGGGATGAAGCTCAGGCTTTTTTATAGTGCTTTTGGTCAAATATGAACAAAAAAACTATGAAGTTTAGAACAGTGTTTGTGCATAGGTGAAAGCTTGGCGATTAAATTCTGTTTTAAAGAGGGTGTTATGGGAGGACTGGTTTTGATAAATACACTTCCAAAGTAAATGCCACAAGTCCTTTTCAAGAAGTATGGTTCCAAGAAAAACTGAGAGTTTTATAAACACCATTAGCTTTAAATAGAAACTGATTTGTGTGATAATGTTCCATTTACACAGTCACAGAAATGTTTGCCACCACTGCATAAACCTGGCATTCCTTGCTTCTTTCTCAGACAGGCTCAGACCCGGTGGATGTGCTGACATATACTGCACTTGTTTCTACTACTGCAGTCACACAGCAGCCGTGGGTGATGAGGCTAGTCCATGTCCTGCAGTTTCTTCCATACTTGAAGCATCGTTTTACATCTGTTGTTTGTGTGTGCTGACAAGTGGTAGAGGTTAAAATTCTCAAATATTTGTTAGACTCTAATAAAATGATCACAGTAAAAATGACAGTGGCAACTGAGGATACCTTACCCTTCTAGATCTGCGGTGCTGCCTTTGCCAGAAATGGCAGCTCCCACGTGGTCTTTGCTAGATGAGCAGATTATATAGGACTGTAGAATCATTTAGGTTGAAAAAGTCCCTTCAGATCATTGCGTCCAACTGTTAACCCAGCACTGCTAAGTCCAACACTAGACCATGTCTTTCAGCACCAGCTCTGCGCAACTTTTAAATGCTTCCAGTAATGGTGGTGCCACCACTTCCCTGGGCAGCCTGTTCCAATGCTTAACAACTCTTTGAGTGAAGAAATTTTTCTTAATATCCATCCTAACCCTCCCCTGGCACAACTTGAGGCCAATTCCTCTTGTCCTATCACCTGTTCCTTGGGAGAAGAGACTGCCCTCCCCCGGCTACACCTGGAGTTGTAGAGAGCAAGGTTTCCCCTCAGCCCCCTTTCCTCCAGACTGAACACCCCCAGCTCTCTCAGCTGCTCCTCACAAGACTTGTGGTCCAGACCCCTCACCAGCTCCGTTGCCCTTCTCTGGACACGCTCTAGCCCCTCAATGTCTTTGCTGTTGTGAGGGGCCCAAAACTGAATACATGGTTGAGGTGGGGCCTCCACAGTGACAAGTACAGGGTGATGATCACTGCCCTGGGCCTGCTGACCGCACTATTGCTGATACAGGCCAGGATGCTATTGGCGTTCTTGGCCACCTGGGCTAGCTCATATTCTGCTGGTGTTTGACCAATGCCTCCCAGGTCCTTTTCTGCTGGGCAGCTCTAGCCACTCTTCCCCCAGCCTGTAGCGTCAATGGGGTTGTTGTGAACCGAGTGCAGGACTTGGCCTTGTTGAACCTCGTCCCACTGGCCCATTGATCCAGCCTGTCCAGATCTCTCTGTGCATGAGTGTTCCACAGCTGCCTCGATGCACAGTGAGGTGAGTTGGCTCAGAGCTCCTTCAACAGTGGTGGACTGTAGCTGGTGCTACCTGATGTTGGTGGGGTGTTGGTGTTACCTGTGTTGGTGGTTCAGATCTCCAAGACCAAAAGGCTTTTAAACTATGTGTTGTGTGAAACAAATCAAGATAAGCTGCTTTGTGTGGTCTATTTCTGCCCTTGAGCATACCTGACTGTAATACACTCGCAGAACCCATCTGAAGAGCCAGCAAAATTCACTGTGTCAGGCTTGCCAGCAAATATGCGCTTAAACTCAGCTAGACCTGCGTGAAGATTTGGATGATTATTTTGTATTCATCTGACCCCTTCCTGTTTTTCTTGCAACAGAGCAATGTGAATTATCAAAGCTAAAATGATGAGAAAGTATTCCCATTAATTTGAGTGGGTATGCAAGTTTGTGCTTTTGCTACTGGTTTCTGACAGCTTAAATGCTGATAGGGGTTTAAGAGTCATGATGTGGTTTGTGAGTCTAGTTTATTATTTTTAAGGAGAAAAATGTAATGTAAAATCAAGCAGTAGCCCAGTCCCTTGTGTGTCTATCCCTTTCCAGCCTGCCCCTGGATGAGCCTACACTGGCTTTTTGTTCTGATCAAAAAAGCGCTTCTAAAGTGACTCTCCTGATCGCTTCAGCTAATTGCACTTTGCTTCATGTTCAAAAGCAGTCTCAGAGCTCACAAACTAAAGTCCTTGTGCATGAAACTTAACTGTTGAATGTAGCACAGCCACTGGTGGTGTCTGCTCCCTGTGACCAGATTACAGTCAATCTGAAGTAAACCCCAAGAGATGGATGGTGAGGATGGCAGACCCTCAACGCAACTGTGCTGCTCTACAGACCTGCCCTGGTTTGCCGCAGTACTTGTGGTGTGAAAGAAGCTGTCTGTGTTGATGCCCACTGGGTTCTTGCCCAGGTGTTAGATTCTCCTGCTGAGTTCTATGGGGTCATGTTGTTCTTTGCTGTCAGCTTGGTTATGATCAGATTTGCTGATTGACCTCAGCATTGAATGAAAATAAAACAGGAAACAGTGGCATAACCTGGAAAGCTCCAAGCAGGATATGGTCGTAGGGGAATCGGTTGTATGTTGTTGTACTTTAAGCAGAAGAAATAATTAACAAAAGCATGTAGCAGAAAGGTCATTTCACTTTATTCCGTCTGTTCTCTGAGCTGCAGTTTTGATATCCGTATGTAACTCCCCGTATTGTTTACTATAACCTTGTTTAAGGTATCAGAGTGCCTCTATGAAATATTTACCTTCTGTAAATGTCAGAATGTCACCTTCTGGATTTAGACATGGTTGAAGCCTGTGAACTGTCTGCTTTGTGATGTTGCTTTTACTTTCAATTTGCTTAGTTTTCGTTGCAGATAGGACCCGGGAGAAGCCAAACCCTAACTATTCTATGCTCTCGGGGTCCAGGAAGCTACTAAAAAGGTGAAATAGGCAGTGACAAAATCAAACTTTTTCACCTCTGCAAAACAGCTATTAACCACAGAGAATACATTTTCCTTTAAGCTCTATGCTTAAAGCAAACACAGCTTGGAGGCTTGATGCTGTTGAACAGAATGCTGTATTCGCTATCTTTGGAGTTGGAAGAGGATAGACTGGTCCAAATTGAATTATCTTCACAGTGTAAAAGACGGAATGGCTGAGTATACCCTGCACGGATGCCTCCTCTTGTCTCTCTGATCTACTAGTGAGTGCATTTGGGCGGCAGCAGTGGAATAGTGGCCTTTTTTTTTGCCGTCTTGTGTACTTTGCCTTTCTGAGGATGTCCTGAGTAGCCTGAGCAACCTGCTTGGCACTGTGGACCATTGGCTGTATGTGAGCCAAAAGCCAATTTAAATTTTGGCAGTGGTGGGACAATTTCTACATTGTCCCAATACTCCTGAACTCCTTTGGCTATTAATTTGCAATATGCTGGAGAGGTCCTGAAAAAACTTTAAAACCCAATTGTGGTGTTTGAGCTAAAAGTCCCTCAAATTTTTAAGGTTGGTGTTGTGAAACTCGGCATTTCAGAGAAAGAAGAATTAAAAATATTCAGAGGAGACAGAAGCATTGAGAGATGTCAGTCATAGGCAGCAGGTGGTTGCAATCCCTTAGATTTTCTTGGTTATCTTCTTTTCTTAGTCCTGTAGCAATTTAAAAACTCAATGCCTTCTAGAAACCAGGATCTAGCACTGAGGTGTTCAAAACCTCATCTAGGTACTTGGGGATCATTTTCATAGAGCCAAATGCAAATTATTTTACTTTTTTTTTCTCCCAGGGTCTTGATAATCAATTTCATGCAACATTTGCTTTCTTAATAATCCATTCTTTTTTTTTTTTTTTTTCCCATCCAGCTTCTTCCCTCCATTTGCATGTGTGTCGGAATAGTGGCTGTTTTAATCATTGCAGGAGTTAAACTGACCTCCCACAAACATGGCAGATGAGGATCTTATTTTTCGTATGGAAGGAATTGATAATGTTAGATCAACTACAGCAAACTCTGGAAATTATCTTGATGCTGATGGTGATGATGAAGACAATTATTTTATCTGTCCAATAACTGATGATCCAGTTTCTAACAAGTCTGCCAGTATCAAAGTTGACAATTATTATAGCAACTTAACAAAAACTGAACAGTACAGTTCAAGCTCTTCTCCTAGAAACTCGTTTAGCTTTAAGGTAAGTACTGTCTCCAGCCTTCAATAAGGTTTTGGTTTTATGTAGTTGTCATGAGAGATTCTCTAACCGCTTCATCTCTTTTAACTAACGCTTCAATAAAAAAAAAAATACATCTGGTTTTCCAGATCTGCGGTTAATTCCATTAAGCCAATAGTCTGACACTGCCATTGAATTGCTTACTGTCCCCTTTAATTCAGTGCGAGATCTTCATCTACAAAAGCAGCAGAATTGAGGTGAACAATTCACTGCTGTTGTGATCGAACCATTAAAAAAGCAATACATTGATTGTGAGATTTAAAAGATTATACTTCTTGTTGGCTAAATTGGCAAAAGATTTTTTTTTTATTAATTTTGCCAAATGGAGTTAATAATCCATAATATTTTTATTTGGACAAATCAAATTGTAAATTATTAAATTGTAACGAAGGGTTTTCTGGTTATAGTTTCTTCTGGGGGAGCTTTTAACATATTGACTCTTGCACTTGGTCATGAAGTATCACACTGGCAGTAGTTCCTGACCTTTTCAAAATGAAGAGCGATCACAGCATTGCAGAGAGGTCAGAGGGGCTTTGGCGCTTCCTTGGCAGCGTGTCCTGTTCCGCTCCCTTGCCCAGATTGGGCCAGGCAAAGGGAGACCAACCCACAGGCAGCAGAGCCTCAAGAACACTAGTGACATTCACTTTGTAGGTTAGATATTCCACATATGCACCATTTGTGCTAGTCTGGCATGTCTCTTAGATTTTTGGCTAGACTGGGATTTAATGTGTTTAATAAACACATTCCTTGTTATAAATATTAACATACTGCTTATTTAATAGATACTTTAAAATCTTGGTTATGCCTAATGCATGCTTTGTTCCTGAAGAGATAACAGAGGGTTTGTTTCAGTCAGCTAACACATTGAAAGTGAAACTATCTCGTCTGCTGTGAGATTTTCTGTTGCCATTATTACATTAAAAGGTACATATTTCTGAGGAAGGTGAAGAGTACAAGCTTAGTCCAGACAAGAGGACAGCTCTTAGTGTACGCTGTGCTAAGCAAGTTAGGATGTAATGGGGAGCTTAGTCTAAATTTGTGTGTACATTTTAGCATGTGATAAACACTTGCCTCTGAGTTTGCAGTGCGAGTTCCGAGTCATGTGGCCTGAGATAAAACCTGCTAAGGACTTAAGAAATTGTAATTATTTCCTCCTTCCTAAGCTATCATGTTATTTCTGCAGAATATATACACCCATGCTTTGGGTGTCACAAGGCCTTGTTTGGAATTTTTAGCTCCTCTCACAGATAAAATGTGTTGGGTTGAGACATGGAGCAAGCAAGTCTTCATCAGCTGCTTAAGCTGCAGAAATGGTGAGTGCCAAAACAGAGAGGAGCCAACAGGCAGATCTGACATCTTAAACCAACACATCCTGGTCTGGTCAGAGTCTGCCTGTTGCAGTCCAAAGCTGATGGCAGTGTGGCCATTGATAATGAAATGCAGAGGCAGGTAGAAGAAATGAGTATTAACTCTCTGCCTTTAAACAGGACTCAGCAGTGGTTAATTAGCTAGTTAATAGGCGAGACTCTTAACTCATATTTTTAAATAAAAAAATTTTGACAACTGGTTCACAGAAGTTCTAAGAATGAACTTAAATTAGGAATATAAGTTAAGAGTGGTTTTTAAGTGGAATTTTTTTTTAATTAACAAAGAGAACAGAGATGCTTTGTCAAACATTTGTCTTATCGCATGTATTTTCCTACTTTTATGTTTCTCGTGCATCCTTTAGAATGACGCACAGCATCGTTCTAAGCACGGCTCTGTCGTTGACCATAGTCGGGTAGGTTAAAAAGAAAATGTGAAGATAGTTGTTTGTTTGTTTTCCTTTTATGGCCTTTTTTTTGTTCATTGCTTTATTGTCTGAGAGAACTGCTTGCTCAGCCCCTAAAAGTCATCAAGTTAAAACAAAAAAAAGATACCTGTTGAATGAAATAATAACCATCTTTTGTTCTCTACCCTGAGAGATCACTTCTTTTAAATCTTGTCTGTAGTTGTTTCTTCACAGTATTTCCTACTGTGAACATGAATAGCATGGATGCAGGATATCTACTTGATCTGTATGGCAGACAGACACCTACAGCACGAGAAAAGTTGCATGGTTAGCTTTGTTTCCTTGAAGTCCACCTTTTGTTTGAAGATTAGAATACAGCTTTTGTGCAAGGCATCTTCCAAGATCAAGTACAAGTAATTAATTTATTTCAATCGTTAGCATGGACACAGATCACCCTTTTGGAGAGGGAACCTAGTCAAGCATGATTTGACATACATAATTGACCAAGCCTTGGCTTGTTTCAGTTTCCCTGGTTTTTTCATACATATTCAAGTATGGAAGTTCCTAGCTCAATATGAAACGTGTATCATTGCATGATCTGAGGCAACTTCATTTTGTTACGGAACACGTAGGAGATCTTTCTCAGCCTGTCTTTTAAACTTGTTTTATTTATTGTAGTATTGTGTTAGTTTTGTGGTTTTATTATCAGAAAGTTGTTTGCCAGGTATGCAGTTTTACAGTTGAAATAAAAGATGAACATGAACCATTTAAAAGGTTGATATCGTTGCTGCATCAGTTTATACTGTTTGTTTTTTCTTAAAGTTTTGACAGATTTAAATTCCAAAGGAAGACCAAAAAACAATATTGTAGAAACTTCTGCATACTCAAAATTCAGTCAGCGAGGCAGTAACTGTCTCAGAGCTGAGTAGTTCTTTACTGGCGTGAGTGCAGAGTGGTCTTTTCTCCTGCTCACTTTGCGGAAGGTGTTTGGCATATCACAGGATCTTATTTCCAGTTTTCTTGGAACAGGACAATGTAGAAAGAAGGGAATTGAAATGTTAGGAGAAAAGCATCCAAATTGGCTAGTAGAGAAAGACTGTTTGTATTCCAGAAAGCTTTTTGATTTTTTTTTACTCTTGACTTGGTGGAGATTGAAATAGCTACTTGTCTGGAATTGTTGTTATAATCTACTCTTACAACATTCTAACTTTCCTAATTTGGGGAGCATAATTTGGGGCCTTGGAGTTTACAGATTTTTTTTTTTTTTTCTTCCATATCGCTCTGTCATTAATGGACTTTTTTTGTGCTTACCCTGTCGGCATGTGCTGTTAGTTACAAAAAGTTAAAAATCAAAAGTCAATATCGTTTAAGTGTGACTTATCACTATTTGCAGCAAATACTGATTTTTGCAAATTATACTTGGTATTTACTAGACCAGATTCTGTTCTCAGTAATTTTATGATAGTGCAAATTGAACTAAAACATGATGCTTTGTATTTTTGAACAGTGTTTCATTATACTTGAAGCTATATAAATGTCAGTGTTCTTCTCTACCTCTCAGCCCCTGCTCTGAATAGTGCTTTGGGGGCTTGTGTAGTTACACGTCATCACAGCGTTGGGGTCCTGATGTGCTCTAGAAAATACTGTTGTTGTGAGTTGCTGCTGATTATGAATAACCTGCCAGTTTGTAACTTCTTCAGGAAACCTGGAAACATGCTATTCAGAAAGCAAAGCACATGCCCGATCCTTGGGCAGAATTTCATCTTGAGGACATCGAGACAGAACAAGCCATTCGCTACAGGTCTGTGGGTCTTCCTGCTTTTAATGCTGATGTTAAACAGAATATGCTGGTTTATGCAAGTGCTGTGTTTTTAGAGGGCAGAATATGTGTAATTACATGGATGAGGAACTCTCAATAATGCCCAAAGTGAGTGTGTCTTAACTGAATTTCCCAGGGATATGTAACTATTGCTCATCATGACCAAAAAAAAAAAATAAACCTTTCAGCAACCAGTGTTACGCTCTTTCTCCATTTCCCACCTACGTAATATCTATGAGTTTCACCATCTAGACGGGAAACAAGGCTGAAAAGTATTTTCTGGTCAATTTATTAATGCTGTAAACTTCATAAGGAAATTAAATCCAGTGAAGAGGCAGCCTTTGAATGGCTTAGGAAAAAAAGGCAACATAACACTGCCTTTCCTAAAATAGCAGTTTCACTGTTGCCTATCCATGCAGCATTGCTGCATGTGGCTGGAATTTAAATCCATATAAAGCCCAGAATAGCTCAGCATGGTGTACAAGCTGAAACTGAGTTTAGCCCTTAAACTATTCTTGGAGCTTTAGCACGTCTTTGCCAAAATGTTTGCCCTACTGATGCAGGTTTCTGGGTGGAAAAGGTAGGAGTTAGAGGCCAGTTAATTATCACTTGGGATCAGTGCACGGGAGACCTCCCTTACTGGGGGAGGGACTTACAGACATAACACTGTCATGCAGCACTCTTTTTTTTTCCCCCATAAACTGCATCTGTCCCTGGTCAGCCATGCAGTCCTGAAATAGCATACATATTTTAAAAGACAAATAAGTGATAACGTTGGGTTAGGGCTACTTGAATACCATATTAAAAAGAGATGGCTCAGATATTCCTATTTCCACCTCTTTTGTCTGCTGTGAACTGGGGTGATGCAGCCTAAGGGGGTGTGGGGGGTGTCTGCATGCATGAAGTACTTGGTACGGGGTCGGGGGGGATTGGGCTGGAAGCAATCATATATTGGTAACTCAGCTGCTGTGGTTCTCAGTTTGTCTCTTGCTGTGTTGGGAGCTTAGGGGTTGGGGAGAAACCACGGCTGTATTCTGTGTTATCATAGGGCTTTGCAGAGACTTGCTCCTCCTTGGTGCCGTGTTGGGCCCTTCTTGGCTCTGCTGCTTTTAGCAGCCCCAGCTGGTGCAGCATTCTGCTTGGCTCCACCACCTTGGCAGGTCCTCTGACACAACCAGTGTTACACAGCCTGGGGGCTGGGGAGGCAACCTGTTCCACCTGCACGGCTTGGTAAGGCTCTTTCTGCCCCCAGTGTACTGCCTAGGCATGACAAAGGAGATTGGATATCAAAGCCTAATTTGTAGTGTTGCAGAAGTTTAGTTTCTGTAGCGGAATCTGTTCATTGTCAATAGGATTAAGTGTCTCTATACCTATTTCTTTTTTCCCATGTAAGGAGGACAGGAGCATGGTGGGAAGACGAGAAGCTTTTGTGTTGGAGTGTCAGCAGCATGCTTTAGCAGTCAGCTAGAAATAAGGAAGGATATGCACTGGGGATAGGAAAATTTGGGTTCCTTCTGCAAGTTCTGAAGCGTGTCTCCTGATTTTGCAGGTACAATGCAGTTACGGGGGACTGGGTTGAAGATGAAGTCCTCATCAAGATGGCTTCACAAGTAAGATCACGCTGTCCTTCATGTTTAGTAGCAGCCAAATTTGTAATTTCCTCCCTGCTACTATATAGTGGCAGCAAGACGTTTTCCTCATATAGAAGTTTTGAAGTTTCAATGTCATTCTTTTTTCCTATCTCTCCTTCTCTTCAGCTCATCCATTATATTTTGGTGTCCCAACAGCCTTTTCTTCCCGGAGTAGAGTAGAACATGGAGTCAGCCCTTTCCTGTCAGCAACATGAGGCATTTGTTCCTTTCCCATTGATCTCTCTTCTATTTCCTGCTGGCCTCATCTTGCTGTCTGGCAATATTCCTACTATTTTGTGTGCTTCCAAATAATTTCTGCTCTTAGGATGAAAACAGACCAAATGTTTGGTGTGTGAGGATTGAAGCTACTATCAGTTCCCAGTTAAATTATGGGGCTGGTGGTGTGTTGGAGTCACCTTTTTCCGTGTTACTGACCTAGTATCTGGTGTCTGGGGAGGTGATGCTCTGTTTGGCACATTCTGTGTGGAAGCCTAAATGCAGAGAGCATGAGGTCTGTGAAGCGAGTTTTTCTAGACTGACGCAACAGAACTGACTGCAAACTAGAGAGAGAATTTAAATAGCTTCTTTAAAAGACATGTCACGTCTGCTCCTTGAGATATTGAGAAGGGACTTATTCCCAATGACTTTTCCCCACATTGCTACTTACACTACCAGTGGGTTTTCACTTTTCTTTGAGGAGCAGCAGCCTTTTTAAGAACTGCTTTCTGAAGGATATAAAGGGGAACACGTGGTTGTGTCTCTTGCTGGTTAGGAAATAACTTTGTGGAAATGACAATGCTGGGTTTTTGTTTTTCTCTTTTCCCTAGCCTTTTGGCCGTGGAGCAATGCGAGAGTGTTTCAGAACGTAAGTATCTGCTGGCTTTATCTTTGTTGGCCTCCATGCAGTATTTTCTGCTGTGGTGACTGGAATCTCACTTAAGTTTGGTGGAGATTGTGTAAAATGTGGCTCCCCATTAGCTCCCTGCTGTGTCTTTCTAAAAGGCATAGCTGAGGGGTTTATTCCTGTTTGTGCGACTCCAGACAGAGCACAGAAAGTGGGGATCAGAAAGCAGAACGCTCTCTTAAGGGAAGCAAAGCAAGCATGGTGCAAGCATCCAGTAAGTTTGATTTGGAATGTCAAGCCTGTGCTGGAACTGTGGTGGGATGGATATTGTGCAGTCATGTCCAGTTCCAGCAAGTATAGTCAGCCTATCAATTAGCAATTTATAAACTTATGCTATTTGCACCATCTCTTGGAGACAAAATACTCATAAAAGTACAGAAGCAGCTACTTTGTGTTCCTAGTGTGCTAAAATAGCTTCTAATTTTATACGAGGTTGTGAGGTGTTTGTAGCCCAAAGCCAACTTGAGGCTTGTGGTTAGGCAAAGAAAAGGGGAAAGAGTAGTTAGATGGTGCAGTCTCAACTCAGCCTCCCTCAGCAAAGAGGTTATCCTCTCAGAGTTTACTTTGGATCACATCTACCAGAATAATCCTGTCCTGGGTAAGGCAGAGCTCAAATACTTATAGTTACTCTTTCCAGAAGGGTCAAGTGTGGGAGAAGAGAGAGGAGGAACTTTTCTTTGCTCAGAGAGCGTTAGCAAATATGGTTGTGGGCATCAGCATCTAGCTATAAATCAGTTTGTGCTAGAAGAGTACCCCACCCTTTCCAGGCTTTGGAAATTAATGAAATTAATATTTCCTGGAAAATGTACATGTATGTGCTTAAGGCTGCTCCCCCTTCTTTCTGGCTGTGGAATGCAGAGAAACTGCTTTTCATGTCTGGTTTCACTTCTGCAAAGATAAACTCCTGAATGACAAAAACGCATCTTGAACCTGAACAAAAAGGAGGACAAGTAATCTCTCAGTTCTCCAGTTTGGCATTGTTTCAGTGACAGTTCATGCAGGTGGCTCTGTTATTGCAAAGCCAGACAGAGCAGTGAGTGATGCCTAAGAAGTCACAAGTCTTAGCCTGGTGACATTGCTTTTAGCTTTTGTTTTTACCAAATTCCCCTTTACACAGGGGAATTATCTTGAGTAGTGCCATAAACAGAAATTTATCTTCCCAGCTTTGCCTTAACCTCTTGTACAAAGAAAGCATAACTTGTATTTCTGCTTCCTACTGCTGTATTTTCTGTAACTCTCACTGGTGCACTGATATTTCTCATCTGGAGCTTTCTCTTCTAGATTTTTGTAACCCTGTGAGGCCTTAGTCATGACAGTGATTGCACTTGGCTCAAGGAACTCCAGATGGCTTGTTATGCAGAGAAATGAGTTTCTTAGAGAACTGGGAAGGTTTCAAATCGTGGCTGAATTCTCGTCTTGCTTGTTCCAAAGCCTCTGCTATAGCAACTGCCCATCCCTGTAGGACAGACGGTCTGAAGTTGCTTTGTCTTTAGTGTCCCCTGTAACAAGACCTTGCACCAAAGTCTTAGGAGGGAGAAGGGAAGGGTTGAGAGTTTGAGTGCTGCTACTACCTTCTCAAAATGTGTGACTTGCCATGGCACTGAGAAAGGCTCAGAGAAACCTGTTCCTGAGCAGAGGATGAGAACTGCTCAGGAGCCAGCCATGCCTTCCTCTAGATGATGCTTTTCATATTCCTCCTCCCCCTTCAGACTGGCTTTGCATTGCTGGCCGTCTCAGCTACCACTGCTGTCACAGTGGGGGGCTTTTATACCTTTTTGCTATCTTCTCTGTTGAATTAAGCTCTTGGCTGAGGGGTTGTGGGAGGGGAGGAAGTTGCTCTAGGAAAGAAGACGGTGGCTGCTTTGGAGTTCTAGATATTGTTTATGTTTTGTTTTATTTTTCCCTATTTGACTTGAATGTTGGTGTCTTCTGCAACCATTGGTTGCAGAATCCATTAATCCATTTGTTGGCAGCCAGCAGATCCTCTTGTCAAAGTCCTCCCCTCCACACACTTTTGACGCATATGTGGATTAAAGTTTTGCACATCAACAAAAGTTAAAAGCTACATCATAAGAACTGTCAGGTGCACTTTTGCTTCTGAGAGCATACTACTGTGTAGTGACCCCTGTGTGCTGACAAGGCAACAGTTTGCTCTTATCATAGGAGACGGTTTTTCCTCTCAGAGTCTGAAAGGCCACTCCCTGTAAATTTCTGCAGAAAAATATTGTTGACATTAGAACAGGGTGTTGAGGTGGCACTGGCCCTTTATACTCTGGGTTTGAGGGAAGCAGGGAGGAAAAGGAAATGAGAAAAGGAGGAAGTTCAGAGTAGAAGTAGGTGCAGTCAAACCAAGCAGGCGCTTTGACACATACCATCTGTTTATATGCGATGTTGCTTTTTCCCTTGCCCTCTACCTGTGCTTTGCTTTTCAGCTAGGTAAATATTTGGTAAATGATTGAGGGTAATGCTGACCTCAGGGCCTGGCTCTGTCCATGCAGGCAAAGAAATGGGAAAGACAGAATTGAAATTCTTGGTTTTGCTTTCACCGACGATAGATTTGTCTTTCAGGAAAAAGCTGTCCAATTTCTTACACGTGCAGAACTGGAAAGGTGCCTATAACTATGTTGCCAAGCAATACGTAGAGACTGTAGACAGGGATGTGTATTTTGAGGATGTCCGACTTCAGATGGAAGCAAAACTCTGGGGAGAAGAGTATAACCGGCACAAGCCACCAAAACAGGTACATTCACAGATCTTGCTAAGCAAAAATGCAGTCTTGCTCTCCTATTAGATTAGTTTTCAATTTGATTTGCAGGGAATTACTTGTTTACATTCTATTAATAGATTCTTCTGCACTGATGTGTTTTCCATTAAATGGTACCTGATTTTTAATGAAGTAAATGCAGAAGTTGCTTTCTATTTCCAGAATTAGGGACTGTGTGTTTGTGAATGTAAGACTGTTCCCAGCTGTTGACTGAAGACCAAAATAAAACAGTGTTTGTCTTGCTTCTTTTTATATTTGCCCAGCTGCTTTTGAGATAATCGGAGGTGTCACAGAACTCATTGCCAGCTGTGGTGTCAGCAAGGACTTAACTGTTAGTGCTCCAGGAAGGTAGATTCTTAAATCTTGCCAACCTATCTAAACTGATTTTTAAAGAAGAGCTGAAAGCCTGAATAACTTTATGAAGTAATTCAAATACAGATATCTGAGGAGTGATCAAAACTTTTCAAAAAAATTAAGATACGATTTGTTTCCTTTAGGTGTCTCAATGACAATACTAGCACACTCTGTTAAGTGCAAAGCGTTAAGATATATGAAACTTCTGGATGTATGGGATATCAGACTAGGCTGAGGCTATCAAGAGAAGCTCCCGTCTTCTGTGCTAGTGATGTGCATAAACACATGGGATTCAGGAAGAGGTGGTTCCACTGACTTGCTGGCTGTATTTCTGTTTCTGGGGTCCATGCTAAATACTTTGTACAGCCAACAGAACTTTGCACTTTTCTGTGCTGCTAAGTTGAATAGCTGGTCAAAGCTGGCCATTGCATCCCTGGACAATGGACCTCCAGCATCAGCAAAAGACAAGAGATTAAAGTGGTCATGAGGGACTGCAAAGCTCACTTGCTCCCGGACGTTAGCTTCTCTTTGAGTATGTCCACGGTATGTATCAATGAAGCTGTTGATTCCCTTTAATGCACAGCGGGTACCAAATGCCTGAGTTAACTATGATTTCAGATGAGCAGAAGAGGCAGCTTGTAGGAGGGGTGCTGCACATGTGCTGTGGTTCCTGCCCTTGGGGGCCTTAGCCATTTAATAGCTAAAATGAGTGAGTGCATTTGAATATGTGGACTATGTGTATTGCCTTCCATATGAGGATTAGTTAATAACTACCTGTCTGACATCAGTGAGGTGAGGTATAGAGTGAAGCACGCAAAGAGGAATCTAAAAATCTAGAAGTTTTAAATGCCACGTAGGGGAGAAGGAATAAGTAAAGTGAGAGTTGTGATGGTTTCTCCTTTAGGAATGTGTCTGGGAGGGAGGGAGGAGGTGAGGCAAGATAGAGAAGTATCTGAAGATATTCTGAAGAGGCATTTCTAGAAGTTGTGCAATGGTTACTGTATGTTTTACTTTCTGGGTACAGATTCTTCGGAGTGTACTCTTGAGATACCTACAAAAATAAAATAGCAAGCCAACATTTACTAAGAATTTGTAGAGGAATTTCCTGCAGAAGTGAGCTGTTTCGAAGTGACTGCTCTTAATTTACAGCGTTCCTCCAATAGCCTAAGAAACATGTGACTCTTCCCCCACCCTCTTGTTAAGCAGATCTTTGTAATTGTTCAGCTTCTCCCATTGGGAAAGTTTGCACAGCTGAAGGATTCAGACATGCTTTGATCTGAAGACAGTATTCTGTTTGTCGCTGTTTATCTTCTTTCCCCCCCCAGGTGGATATAGTACAGACCTGTATAATTGAAATGAAGAACAGACCTGGAAAGCCTCTCTTTCATTTGGAACACTACATTGAGGGCAAATACATCAAATACAACTCAAATTCTGGATTTGTACGAGATGACAACATTCGTCTTACTCCGCAAGTGAGGGTTTGTTTAATGCTTTCCATAGAGTGTGCTGCAGGGAAATTCTTGGCTCTGTCCAGAGGTCTTGCATTACTGCCAAGAAATAAAACTGTAGGCTTTCCAGTGCAATGCCAAATAAATTTCTCTTTTTGCTGTATGTCTACCCCTTATTTGGTGCCGGCTCTTTCAGCCACTGAATGTGCTGCTTTATTTCATTTCAGTGTCTGTTGATTTTGAGTTGAACATTGTTAATACTCTTTGGAAACATAAAGTCCTTTGACTCTTAATTACAATTGTAAGCATCAACTTATTTCAGACTTTCTTCAAATTAACGCAGGGACCTCTTGTGTACTATGGCCTAAATAGTTTTCTGGTGCTTCATGTAATATTCAAAAAGAGGTGGAAGATACCCAACCCCTGTAACTAAACATCTAGTCCATTTGCATACAAGAATCTGGGTTTTTTCCAGCTACAACCTCTGAATATGTGAATCTGAGCTTGTGTACAGATATAAAAGTACAGATTTCAAGTGTTTCTTGGATCTCATAAAAGAACTTTAAAATACTCATGAAAAATGCGAAGTGGTTAGCGTAGCAAAGGAGTGTTTCACTGGGGCTTGAGAGTTTTGTTCTTTTCATTTTTTCTTGGTATTTTTAAGGTGTTTGTCCTGAAGCTTAATGTAAGCAGACGGTTTATGTTCTGGGCTGTCTTTTGCACACTGAATCAGTGCTGTGCTTTCACAGGTCAGGAACAAAATGTTCCATGAGGTCTGCTGCAGTTAAAATGCTTGTCTATATCCACCCGTCACCTCTGTCACGCCTGGCAGTGTGTTTTTGGAGGCCTTCCCAGAAGATTCCTCATGTCTCAGCTTTATGCCAAAGAGAAGGGATTTTCTTACCTGATTCTTGAAATGCTGCATTTAAAGAGTACTTCTTCATGATCTGATATGAGAATGTAGAGCCAGATCAGCCGTTCAGGGGGACCTTCCAAAGGCCACAGTAGGGGAAGGAGAATTTCTAGGGGTGCTCACTCATTTGTTTTTTGTTTTGGGTTTGGTTTTTTGTTGTGGTTTTTTTTTTATCCAAAACGTGGCAAAGCTTCGCTTGTTGGCAGAAGGAAGCAGTGTCCCAGGGCTGCAGAGCTTTGAGGTCCACAGGCACAGCCGGGATGTTTATGCAGAAGTGATTCTGCACTGGCATTAGAGCCTGCTGTTTTTCTGTCTGCCAGGCTGCTCCCCACTTCCTAAGGTGGAAAATATAATCTCTGGTACAGAAGGAGGAATAAAGCAATTTCCTCTCCCGTGCATGTTCCCGCTGCTGGTTTTCATCCTACTGCTTTTAGCCCAGCACTGAGTGGGGACAGGTTGGAGAAGCAATCTACTGCATGCCTTTAGTCTCTCATTGCTTTCATCATTATGTTTATACCAGTTATATTTCACTGATAGCATTACCAAACTTCTTTGCCCATGTATAAGATATGAATGTGTGTTGCTGTTTTCAGTAGATTGAGGGAGAGTTTTCTCAGACACCTTCTGTGGTTCTTCCCAGGCCTTTAGTCATTTCACCTTTGAGCGCTCAGGACACCAACTCATTATTGTTGATATCCAGGGAGTTGGAGACCTTTACACAGACCCTCAGATCCATACAGAGAATGGTACCGATTTTGGAGATGGCAACCTAGGTAAAACCAATGATCCTGTTTCACATGCTAATGGCTTCTTATTTTCTCTTCTTGGCTGTCTGCTGGGTAGTTACTACATGGCTCAGTGAGCAGGCATGTTTCTGAGTGTCTTGCAAACAGGGCAGCCATCATGCATGGGCAGATTTGAAACGAGAGCTGATCTTGGCTCACGTCTCCTTGTCTACTCTTAAACCAAACAAGTGATGAAATTAAGTTGCTTCCTACAATGTGAGAGCAGTATTGGTGGCCTTTAATTTCCTTGCCATGTTGCAGGAATGGATACCGATGAAGGTGGAGGGATGAGCCTTGCATATTTTTAAAGCTCCAAATGTCCATACATGAAGTGTTTATAGAACAAAGCAAGTTTTGTAAGCATATGAAATGCAGGGGTGTTTCTCAGTGATGCAGCAAAACTCACTTATTATATCCTGTGCATACACAACTTTTGAAGATTTTGCAGTCTTCCTTTCCCTCTCTCTTGCAGAATGAGTGAAGAGCCCTTACAGGTATCAAAATAAAAGGGGAAGTTGTTTGAGCTGTGTGTGCTACAAAGCACGTTCTCTTTCTTTATCTTTTGACTTTTTAGAAAATGCTTTGGGACTTCTAGCTTTTAATAAGCAAGCTGTCATAAAAATTTAAACCCTTTCTTCGTTATTTTTTAATGCTGTAGGTGTTCGAGGTATGGCCTTATTCTTTCATTCTCATTCCTGCAACAAAATTTGCAAAAGCTTGGGGCTTGCACCGTTTGATCTTTCATCCAAAGAGAGAAATGCCTTGGATTGTAATAAAAAATTACTTGTAAGTGCTTGATGAAAAAATATGTAAGTAAGCAGTATAGCTGATTTATTCTAATTTTAAAAGCCCTTTAAATAAAATTCAAATATGCTATTTAAATGGCAAATACAACCACCTTAATCACTGATGTTGCAGTTTAAAATACAGCATTTTAAAGCTGACTTACCCACACTTGTCTCTGAATTAATACTGTAGCTTTAATGCATAGGAAACCTTGTAACGCACGTTAAGTTTAGGACCCAGTATATCTTTGAATGCTGAAATCATTAGTAAGTTTCATACCTCGCCAACCTAATTTGGGGAGACAAAAAGAGTAGAACTGCTTGTCTTTAACTGATCTCAGTTTCAACTGATATTAGTGGGACTGGGACCTGATAAAATGCTTTGAATGAAATTGTCTTAAACAGAACTGTTTGACTGTGACTGTGCCAGGACTTGATTTTTTGATGGGTTATAGAACTTTTCAAAGCAAATAGTTATGTATACACATGTGTATTTGTACCCGCCCTTTTGTAAAGGGGGGTAATAAACATTCATGTTGTCTTATGTAGTATGCTTAGAATACAGAGAAGCCTTACTCATGGGACTTCGTTGTTAATTTGCCAAGGAATCTGCTCAGACAATTCTCCGTGGCACAGAGGAAAAATGTGGTAGCAGCCGGGTGAGAACAGTCTCTGGTAGTCGGCCTCCTCTGCTCTTACGCCTTTCTGAAAACTCCGGAGATGAAAGCATGAGTGATGTGGCATTTGACTCTCTGCCCTGCTCTCCCTCCTCAGCAACCCCTCACAGCCAAAAGATGGACGTGCTGAGTGAGTGATCCTCATACCTAACTTCCTTGGGGGCTCCTGAATGTTTGGCAGTGACTTGTTTTATTTTCTTGATTTTTAAACATGGCAGCATGTTGTATTTAGTCCAGAATACTTGTCTCTGGCTTTCTTCTTTGATCAAAAATAAAACTCACTACTTCTGTGTAGATTATTAATGCACAAATGCTTCTGTGAAAAAAATGCAGTAACGTGACGGTATCTAGAGCTTTCTCCTCAAACATGTTATCCTTACAGTAAGATGCAAGCATTTTTCTTCCTAGGCTGGCCTGTGTTAAATGAAGTAGATAACTTGGTTCACAAAGACTATGATCAGCTTGATAACCAAAGGGTGAGTTACTTAATGAATGTGTCTTTAAAGGATGGCCTGAAGGTTTTGTGTAGTAAAAGCACATAAAGGTGCTCTCCCTGCTTTCATTGCTGCAGGTCACGTTACCTGCATGCATCTGCTCTTTCTAATGAAGGAAGAACATTTTATTTTCAGTTAACTTGATTTTTTTTTTTCCACTCTGGAAATTTATTATGCATCTGATGTATTTTAACAGATAAGGAAAGTGTGTATCTGTTCCCCTGCCTGCATGTTGTGTCTTTGGCACTGCTGTGGTATGAAAGCTAAACAGAATCCCCATTGATTAGGTCGCTGCAAATACTGGTACTGAGGGATGTTAGAAAACCTCACCTGAGGGGACTGCAGTAAGTCTTCTGTGGAATTTTCCAACGCCAGGCCTTGCTGTCAGAGTTACTGTTTTATATTTTAAGTGGCTACCACTGAAGACTGAAAACTGTACTCAGGGGACTCTTAATAAGTATGTGAGTCCTTGACTTTTTTTTTTTGTATGTATCTAAGAGAGAACATAAACTTGGACAGTACCTTCTGGATCAGTAGATCCTGTTCTGTCTGTCAGAGGTAACACAACATATGTCATGGCTTAACCCAACATGGCACCCAGGACCGTGCAGCTGCAGCTCTTCCCCTCCCTCCAGAAGGGCAGAGAGAAAAGGAGCAGAAGGGAAAGGAAAAAACTCTATGGGTTGAGATAAAAACAGTTTAATAGAAAGAGTAACAGAAAAGGAAAATTACAATAATAATAATAATAATGACAGAAGTGACTCACTGCCCGGTGAATGGGTATCTATCTCATAATTGATCCCCACCATGCTCCTGGCTGACCTCCATTTATATACTGAGCATGATGTCTGTGGTATTGAATGTTCCATCTTTCTGTCTATGATCCTTCTCTGCTTCTACGGGAAGCTGAAAAGTGTCCTTCAAAAATTCAAACATTGCTTAGCAACAACTAAAACAATATGCATTATTGATATTCCTTTCATAGCAGTTACTAGAAAGAAGAATAACTCACAGATGAAACCAGGATAATATGCAATAATGGTATATCCAGTATATCCATTTGACATATCTTGAACCAGCAGAAGGTTTTCTCTGTGGGAAATGTCAAGCTGAGGTCCTCGCAAAGGGTAGAGCTAACGTTGCAATGTTATGTTCTTATCTTCTATAGGATTTCGAAAACGGTGGAGACAGCGGATATCCCAGTGAAAAGAGAAGTGAGCAAGAAGATCTAGATCATAGAGAGAGGGTAAGAATTTAGCAGAGTTGGACCTGTTCATACTTGAAGTGTTTCAGACAAAAGAATTTTACAAAGAAATACAATAGAGGAATCTTATTTTTTATCCCTCTTGATCTAGACTATGTAAATGGAGGAAAACATTAGAAATTCCTGCACGTTGCAAACTTGCTTACTCATCTTGGGAATGCTAATGATACTTTACAGGAGAGAGACTATAATAAGATCTTGATTTTAAACACTACATTTGATTGCATGTTGTTGTGGGGTTTTTCTTAAGTATTCTCTATTGCATTTGAGAAGGGTAGCCAATTTCTTGACATATGGAATCCATTAATATGATCTACTTTCAGACTCTCTTATCCTCTCTTCTTTCTAAGACTTTATATGGCTTAGGATATCATTGAACTTAATGTTGTCAGTTAATAATATGCAACTTTAGAATTCCTGCAGGTTAGTCGGTTACTGCTTTAAAATACAGACTTTTAAATTAATGCTTTTTGACCTGAAGTTCTTAACTAGATATTTAAATAGAAGATAGGAAAGAGAATACTGCTTCCAGAATACTGTTGCTATTCCTTTTGTTGCCTTTGAAGTGACAAGGTGTTTGTCATGGGATGTCCAGTTTACAGGATTAGAGAATGGGTGTGCCATATTCTTTACCATTTCAGTATGTTTCTTTTTATATTGTGGTATCGTTGAGAGAAAAGAATCCAGTAGAAACTATTTTGGTCATTGTCACTATTTATTTTGCTGGATAAGAACAGTCTAGAGGGGAACTGGCACATGTCAGTTGCTGCAAATTACATTATGCAAATCTTTACATTAACCTAGGGCCATTCAAACAACAATCGAAGACATGAATCTGATGAAGACAGTTTGGGAAGCTCTGCAAGGGTAAATAAAATAGAAATGTTCATAGACGATGAATTTGCCACTCTGCTTGTCCTTTGTTCCACTCGTCTGACATCTAACTTCACATCACTAAATCAGATGTCAGTTTTCCGTCCTTTTCACTACAGTTTATGTTTATTAACTTACCACTCTGTGTTGTTTCCTTTTTTGTTTTGTTTTTATTTTCCAGTTAAAGTAGTAATGTTATAAAGGGATTGTCACCTCTGTAATTGATCTCTAACATAAATTAATGATTATGCATAGCTTTCTCACTTTTAAAAAAAAAAAGGTAATTGCAGTTCTGCAGATTATTTTTTTTCTGCCTAACTAGATTTTATTTCCTTTCTGCACTTTATTTTTGGAATAGTGTCCTGTCATGGTTGGATGATTCTTCTTTTAAACATGCACTGTTTGAAATACGTGACAGTAGCTCTCTCCAGTGTGTATCTAACTGAGCTTAGGAAAGACCAGATCTCCTATGTTTTTACAAAATATAGCTTCTGTGATAATTAGTTTATGTGGCTTTAAACTTATACAAGTAACTCTATTCTGCAAGGAAAGAAAAAACAGAGCTTTGACAACAGTGAATGATCTAATTGGATACACTTTTTAGAATTTGCTTGTAATGATTATAAATGGATGATTCAGGAAATTGAAACAGCTTGAACAGACTGAAGTTGTGTGCCAGTAGCCTTCCTTGTTGTGCTTCTCCTGTGTACCTCTGATGGCTTTCACCCTGACAGGATTTGTTTTGGCTACCCATTATGTTGGAAAACCCTTTGTTCTCGTTGTGTTGGACATCCTGAGAAACACTAATACGTGTATCTGCCTGTTATCTTTTGCATTGTTACTTTTCATTTTTCTAGAGTTGTAGAATGCAAGTAGCATTTAAAATGTTTTGAACTGAAATTCTGACTAGAAAAATACGGATTTTTTTTTTTTTTTTTTTACATAGATAACCTCAGTGCTTGCAGTGTGACTATTCAGGTGTTTCTGATTCAGAAACTTAATGTTTCTTAATAACTTTCTGTTATTCTGATTCAGAACTTAATGTTTTGCTTCACTGCTGCCGTTTGTGAAAGATATTTGATGTCAGGATTAGAAACAGAGGGCTCTACTCTGTTTCTTTAATAAAGAATAACAACCATTTATTCAGCTATTAACATGAATTCTGAAAGCTGTGATTTAAATTACAGTAATTCCTAGTAAGTAATTACTTTAATGGAGGCTTTGGTTTCTGGAGGTAATCCATATTGAATAGTTTGGCAATTTTAATTTTGGAAAGAAATGATAGTATATTTCCTATTTCAGATCAGTGTGGAGAAATGGAATCTCTACAACTCTTCCAGAGTCCATATCCACAGACCATCCTGTGTTGCCCAAGAAATTCAGAGGCTCAATGCACTAGAACTTGAAAAGAAAATTGGGAAGTCAGTCCTTGGGAAGGTAGGATCGGTACAGTAATTCTGTTGTTTCCAACTGGAAAGGAACATCTTGCATTTATTACTTACTTAGAGGTGTTTCTCTGTGTGAGTTACTTGTGCGGGTAAAAATGTCTATAGTTGTCTGTCAGGATTTATAAAAATCCTATTTTTATAAAGGATATATCAGCTCAGGAACCCATGAATTCCCTCCGTCTTTGGACTTGCAACATCTGGGCTCCTTTTGGAAGGACCCTGTTGTTGGTTCACCTGCCTTTCCAGAGGATTCACGCAGAGAAGATAGAGTGGGATAGATATGGTGTGCATGACTCACACCTTGCAAACAGGCAAGGTTGGCCTCTTGAAAAATGGTAGTATGGACCAATTCTTCTTACTCCAGACTATCCCAGCCAATGCAAATGTGAATGAAGTCTGAGTTTAAGTGTGGGCTTAAGTCCATGCTCAAAACACATGGTGTAGATCTTCCTGAATATCCCGAGAGCCTCAGATGTTCTCAAATGTTTTGGTTTGAGAATAAACCTGCCTCTTCCTTGGGGAAGGGAGGAAAAAAAAAAAACCACCTCAAAATCCCAGAACCTGTTTGGAATTAAGTCCTGTCCCCAATCCACTCTGATGATAAAGGCTTCAGTGGTGTGAGGATTTTACCCTGGATAACCTTTTTGATTTTCTGTGCCTCAGGGTGATTCCTTCCCTGTAGGGGCCCTTGCGGTAGTCATGGTCTCTGCCACATTAGGCAGCTGCTGGCTGGGTGCTTTTAACTTTGACTCCCTCCTAAAGGTCTCCAAGGGCCTAGCACATATGCTGGGACATTCCCTCAGCCATGGTCCTCTAGTGTGGTAACCTGCTAGGATACTGCTTATGGCACACCAGTGTGGGGAGGTTCTTGTTGAATTAGGTCTTTTGTCTCTAGGTCAAGTCTACAAAGCTGTGTGTGTCTAAGCTTACGGACCTGGACAGGCAGTTGCCCTGCCTATAGTCACTTTTTGCCTGTTTAATCTGTTCAGGAACAAGTTGGGCTCCTGGTCCATGTGTTATCAGACTTGTCCTCTGCTTAGCCATCAAGAGGCATACAATTAGCTTTAATTAAGTAGTGACCTCAAGGAGGTATCTTTGTGCCTAAGTAAATGTTGTGGTTTGGGCTGGACTGAGCATGGGGATTTTGAAGAATCAGGTCTATACTTGTGGCTCTTTCCTGTGCAATTGTGTTCTAGGTGCATTTGGCCATGGTTCGCTATCATGAAGCTGGGCGTTTCTGTGAGAAAGACAAGGAATGGGATCAGGAGTCAGCCCTGTTCCACCTGGAGCACGCTGCAGACTGTGGGGAGCTGGAAGCCATTGTTGGGTTAGGACTCATGTGCTCTCAGCTGCCACATCACATTCTTTCTGAGGTCACTCTGGAGGTAAACAGAAATATCAAAGAAAATACCAAAATGCAGAATTGTGGTCCACTGTAAAAAATAACATAAGAATAACAGGAAATGGAGACAAAACAATAACTATAGTGAAGTGTTCTGTAGCCTCTTCAGAAAAAAATAGATAACTTTGTAATTAAGGAGTTGGACAAAGCAGCAAAAAATTGCCTCTTCCTGGTTTTGATAGCAAATTACTGCATATCTTCAGGATGTTTTTGAAGTAATCTTTACTATTCAGCAGCTTAGGCTTTTTTTGTAGCTGTGACTGTTTCTCAGGCATGCTAAACACTTGAACTATTACTGACTTGGAGAAGCTGCATTTAGTGTTAGAGGGAGGAAGGGATGGTTTTACTTAAAAACATGCATTTTAGAGGTTTTGTTTGTTTTACTAGGACACGAAGGAAAACAGAAACAAAGGATTTGACTACTTGCTGAGAGCAGCAGAAGCTGGAGACCGGCCTTCCATGATTCTTGTAGCAAGAGCCTATGATACAGGTGTAAATCTTGGTTCAGACAGGTACTATGCACGACTGAGTAATTCACTTGGTGGTACTCCATGGGAGGAATGACTTGATATGCATGTCTTCCATTCACGTAAAGAGCTGTTATGTCAGTAATGCTGTGAAGTAGCATTTTGGAGTTACTTCCCCAGGTGTGAATAAAAGCAAGGTTTAGGCCATGATAGTAGATATCATTTCTGCTGTTGGATGCAGCTGTGTGTTTGAGTTTGGCTGAGGCTGCTCTGTGATGGCCAACTATTTTTGCTCTGAAGTTGGTGCTTGACTTCAGTGGGAGTTGCATTCTTGAAAATTGTGGGATCAGTGCTAACAAATGAACACAAGAGATCCTTTAGAGATGTAGTACCCTAAAAGTAGGTGAAACGTATTTACGGCTGTTGTGTTTCCTTAGTGGTGTTTTTGAAAGCACTTTTTTTAAAGTGGGTGTTGGTTTTTTTCCTAATTAAACTATGAAAAAAGCTGTGGACGAGGAGAATTCGGTGAAGCTGTAAAGTGACTATAGACAAAATGCAGTCAAATGAATAAAGTATTTGTCACAGTTGTAGCTTCAACTTCTTCTTATAATAAAAGTAGGAATGGAAATTTCACAGGAACATAGTCTTAATGCTGCGGATATTACTTCTAATTGAGGATGGTTTTAAGAAATTTAAAAATGCTTTTACCTCAGTAAGTCTCTTTTAATTTGGCCAGCAGTCCTATTTTGATAGGAGCAGCATTGTGACTAAGAAATAGATTGTGCACTGAGCATTCTCAATATGAAAATCACTGGTTTTAAAGTATTTATGAAACAAGTCTCCCTGCAACTTCAGATTGTTTCTAAATTAGTTGCCTTTACAAATATAAATGCCAGACCAAAACCATTGAAGCTATAACAAAAGCTTAGACTCTGGAGCTCAACACGGTACAGCCTGATGCTTTCTCCTCTGTAATTGCTGCATAAAGTGGTCCCAGCCTCACTTGATCTAGTGACCTCATGCTGCAGTGCAGAGTTAATGAGCCTCTGTGAAAACATTAGCTTTCTTGGAGAGCATCAAGGCTCTGAGAAACTATTGCAAAATTGAATTCTGAATCTCCAGTGCAAGTACACTTGTTTCCTAAGGTAACCATCTTCAAAAATTGTTTTGAACAGAGCACGGGATTGGAAGGAGGCACTATACTGGTACAATGCAGCACTGAACATGACTGATTATGATGAGGGAGGGGAATATGATGGCACTCAAGATGAGCCCCGGTATCTGCTGCTGGCCAGAGAAGCAGAGATGTTAATGACTGGAGGGTTCCACCTGAATAAGGATCCACAGAGATCAGGTGAGGCCTCATTTTGTTTCTGTAATCAGTAATCCTGCTTTTCCTTCCCTTTTCCCTCACTCAACATGTACCCCAGAAGTACGTTTCCTGCTTCAGCTGTTACAAAACATGCAGAGGGTCAGTACCCTCACATTTGTAGACTAAGTGGTAATGATACTGGGTGATAGAAGCCCAAAACCAGCGAGATAAGAGATCTTGCTGGTGATGGTTTAGGGGTCGGTGCCAGCCCCAGTCCTGTGACCCAGTGAGTCACTCACAAGCCACCTTCGCTCCCTGTGAGGCCATTGAATTGCAGGTTGTGGCTTGTACTGAGTCACAGCCGTGATCCCAGGCCTGACACAGCATTGCCTTATTTGCGTCATGTTTGTGGGTCTCGGGGGGCTCCTACCAGCTGGTCATATTCCCAGTCCTTGCAAATCCGTTGAGGAGCCTTCAGCAGCCAGTCATGCAGCTTTCAACTTGAAGAACGAAAGCCAGATTCCCAGCTCATGTAACTCTATTGACACTATTAAAATACGCTTATTCACCCGACACTGTAGTTTGACCTCAGTTTCTCTTTTTATCCTTTAATTGCTTCAGGATAAAGAGATTTTTTTTTTTTTCTTTACCCTGTACCATAACTGATACTGTTTTCTCCCCAGGTGAGCTCTACACAGAAGCAGCAGAAGCAGCAATGGAAGCCATGAAAGGCAGACTGGCAAATCAGTACTACCAAAAAGCAGAAGAGGCTTGGGCAATGATGGAAGAATAACACTGCAATTAAGCAGTTCTCGTGTACATGTTTTTCTATAGACTTGATGCATTTGCAGCTAAAAAGATAGATTTTTATGCAGTGTTGCCAGTTTCTTTTTTTTGTACTTTAGCTTTTGGGGGTTTTTTGAGGGGGGGAAATCCAAATGTAAGTGGTATGTAGGGTGCCATAGCATACTTCTGCAGTGTTTTAAAGCTGCAATACAGACACACTTGACCTTTTGTTGTTTTTTTTTAACTGTTAGAACTGAGGGGCTTAGGTTTTTTGATGAATAATGAAAATAATGAAACTTATGTCTATTTAGGCTTCACATGTTTTTTACACAGCAAATCATCAGTGTGTTTACATTTTTCTTCTCTCCACATACAGAAAAACAATTTCCTAAATTCTCAGCATTTCTTAATCTTTTTTGGTGTTTCTCACCAAATTTGCATGTGAATGTAAATTTTCAGTTGAGACATGCAGCTACTTACTTTAATAAGTAGTCCCATTCTATTATGCTGGTGTCATTGGGCACTTCTGTTATTCTTATCAAACAAATTCCAGATAGAACCCTTACAGTTTGAGGGGGGTGGGGAAGATGCTTCAAATCGGCAGTGGGTGGAATTCTGGGTGGAATATGTTTTATTTGTTAGCAGCATTGCGTATTTTACCATCAGAAAATCACAGATGTTCCTGATGAGGTGAGGCATCCAGCTACCCCTCTCATTTCATTTTTTTCACTATATAATAACATAGTTCTGTAAAAATCTAGTGATCTTGCATGATATTTGTCTAATGTTGTACAGTAGCAAGATCTGTGGTTATTTTTACAATGACATCTCAATTCTCTGTGAAGCTAGATCATCTCACTTAAAATCAGAATACATTTTCCACCATTTCCAGAGGGATGTTTGAAAAGGTTAGAATATGTTGATTCATCTATTTCTATGTAAAGAAACTAAATTATCTGTTTTAAATAGCATTTAGCATAGTGTTTTATATGTGAATGATTTCAAACATCAGTTAAAGAAAATTGCTGAGTAAAGGGAAAAAACAATATTATCCTCAAATGCTTTAATTTCTCTGTTCCTGTTTGCGTAATCCTAACCAGTATTGGGAAGACAAATGCATGGTGATGGCTGAATCATTACATAGAGATACGTTTCTTCCAAATCCAGTATTTTGTTCCAAAGCTGCTGTGCCATTTGTATGGATAGTATAGAAGCTGTTCCTGTTTCTTGGTCATGGTTGACTCTGGTTTTGCAGGAGATCAAGATCTGTTTTCCTCATACATAAGGTGTTGATGCCAAGCCTTTGAGATCTTCCTTGAGAAGGAAGCATGTGCAAGACCACCAACCACCATGTAGGGAGAAGAAGAGATTGAATGTGCCTGTCCAAAATGTGTAAGGGACATAGAGTATAATTATTGACATGTTGGTGTAGTTTAATTTGCTAAATTCAGTAGTTGCTAAAGTTGCTGACAGTTCTCAGTAGATCCTGTATGTAAATGTGCAAGCAGCTCAGTGAAAAAATCATGATGATTAATACTTTGCTTGCAAATATTACTTTTTCAGTGATGTTGACCACCTTCTGTCTAAAGGTGGTATCATATTACTTAGCTATACAATAAATAGAACTGTCAATAATTTGAAAATGAAAACTGTTTACAGAAATATGCACAATTCTATGACATTCTTTTGAAAAGAAAAACTATGTATTTGACAGACTTTTGGAATGATATTGCTATATGCTGTATTTTTAATCTATTCACAATGAATAAATAAAAATCTGTATTTTTAACAAATGTGAAAATGAATCTGAGGCTAAGGTCTGTCAGAATTTACCTGGGTTCAGTGTTTATCCATGTCAGTGGGAATATCGCTTGGATAAGGACAGTGAGATGGAAGCCTTTGCACAGCAGGTATGCAAATACTAATTGCCTATATTACTTAGTCCTCTCATTTACTTTATCTGGTTTCATTCTGGCTGGTCAATTAAGTTGTTCTTTTTGTCACTTTTCTCAGTACAGTTTTCATCACTGCATGTGGGGGTTTGCTTTTGCTTTTTTTGTAATTTGCCAAAATTCAATCCTACTAGCACAAGCTCCCAGAAGTCCTCTGTGTTGCTTCTATTTTTCCATTTCTTTCACTTTCAATAGTCAGAAGTAACTAACTGGGGGGAAGTAATCAGGTGTACCGAGAAAATCTGTGTTTTCTTCAAGAAAACTAAATAGTGAATGTGGTGTTTTATTTGCACTCAATTACACGAGTGACGTCTGTAACTAATGCAGAGTAACATGTAAGGGCTGAGGTGCTCAATTGCAGGACAGGCAGAGGCATCCTTATGCCTTTAATCTTTGCTTAGTCCTGAGAAAAGAATGAAAATACTCGGCCTCTGATTTGAAGTGGGAGCGTTTTTTGTAATGGCTACAATATCTAACAATACACTGTCATCTTCAGTATCATTTATTCCCCTTTCCGTTCAAGAATAAACGGTCTGATACCAGCTCTTTTTAATGGTTAAAAATTGAGCTCTTACTGTTGCTTTTTTATTGCTTTATTTAGACTGGTATAATTTATTATACCCACATAGTTTAAAAAATATAGAATAATCATAAATCATAGACTAAGAAATTGTTCTTTAGCAAAGACTCCTTGAAATGGCAAAATCTCCTAACAAAGAAGCCCCAGCAGAGCCTCTTCACTGTTGTGTCACTGAGATGAAAAAAGGTGAAATGTGGCATTGCAAGTCTTGTCTTCAGGTATAGCTGGTGTCACTGTGAGCTGCAGTGTTTGGCAAGCAGGGATAGCATCCATCGAATGGCACAGAGACTGTCAACACTTATGGCCTATAGAGTGTAAATAAGAATATTGTCTGTTTCTTAATTACTGGCCTGTGGGACAGATTTGAATCTCACTGTCTTCCCCACAGGTACATTTTCATTCTGAGGGTGGAGCGGCTGCTGGCAGACACGGGTGTGGTTTTGGTAGGCCAGATCAGGACTTCTCATCTGAATGTTAAAAGGGAGGATTTTGCTTGAACCTCAGGCTGGATTCACAGAATTACAGACTGGCAGTGGTTGGCAGGGACCTCTGGAGAGCATCCAGTCCAACCCCCTGCCACCGCAGGTCACCCAGAGCAGGCTGGATGGGGACGTGTCCAGGCAGGTTTGGAATATCCCTGGAGAAGACTCCGCGCCCTCTCTGGGCAACCTGTTCCAGGGCTCCATCACCCTCACAGAAAAGTTTTTCCTCATGTTTGGGTGTAATTTCCTGTGTTCTGGTTTGTGCCTGTTGCCCCTGGCAGCAGATTTGGGGGCAGTGCTGATGGTGGTGGGTCAGGTTGTTCTTAGGGCGTCTCTCGCATGGCTCACACTGCTGGGGACCTGGACACCCATGGGGACCTCACAGGTTTATTACCATCGGGCCTGGTCCTTAGGGTGGGCACAACTGGTACAAGTGTTTTGCCTTTGCTCTTCTCTGTCTCACTCCTGTGCCAGGAAAGCAAATATAATGAGGCTGGTAGCTTTGTGTTATATCTCGAGTTCTGTAAGTCAATTATTTTAATTCGGAAAAAGTCCTGTAATAATCACCTTGCATTGCACTGGTAAAATGAGAAACCAGCTGCCAGCGCTGAGGGGTGACCTGTGCTCTTACCCTGTGTGTGTCACACAGGGCTGATGCGAGGAATCCTGGGCACAGGGGCTTCCTCTGGTACTCGGGCATTTTGGGGACAAAGGCTGAGCTCACCTATGGCTTCTCTGGGAGGTGTTGGTACCTCTGGCTGCTTAGGCAGCAGGACCTGTGCACCGAGCAGCACTGTGAGGGAAAAGACTTGTGTGATGTGCACACAGCCTCTCGCACACTGCATCCTCACACACCACCTGTGTTGTGGACAGTACCCCATATCCACTGCTGCCCAGATGAGAGCTTGGGTGCTGCTCCATCAGACTCGCTTCCTAATCCTTTCTGCATGACCAGATTAGGGGTGACTGGCTGTGTGAAACCAGCTGAGGTCTGCCTACCCTCTCCTCCCTGAGCTTCTCTGCAAAAACAGGGCCCTGGGAGGTGCCTCAGCTCCCTCTGTTCTCAAAGAATTTAAAAAAAAAAAAAGAAAAAAAATCCCAACTCCTGAGAAGGTGCTGAACTGAGGGTGTGAAACTACAGCAGCACAGAGGAGGTTCCCATTAATGCTTACAGGCATGTGCTGTTATTCCTCAGTTCTTGTAGGTGGTGAATTAAATTTTTAACAAGACTCTGCAAAGCTGGTGCCCAGCTGGTCCCTGGGAAGAGCTGGCAGTGTGAGGAGGGGTGAGCGGTGGCTCCAGCAGGGTTAAATGAACTCTTAATCTATTCCTATTCAAGTGAACTGCCACAACTACAGCAGTAAATCAAGCTGCATTAAGACTTTGTGGCCTTGCCCTAAGAAGCTGGATTTTTTTCTCCAAACTAAGGTGTGAGAATAACACTGCTGCTCCAGGCTGCTTGGCTGCAAGCGAAAAAACAACCCTCCAAACATAAAGTGTTGGCTTTTTACTTTGCAAATTCAGTGAGTTGTAGCTTTGCAGCAGTTAAAATATATCGGGTTTTGGCTTATTTTTACAGATTTCCAGATGTTCAGGGGTGTGCAGGCGATGTCCACGTGGCAGCACGGAAGCCCCTCCTGCCGTGCTGGGCTCCATTGCACTGCTGCCAATGCCCCCGCCGGCAGACGAGAGTGGAAAATCCGCACTGTGTTATTGTTCGGGTGTAAGAGTGCGTGGTGAGAGCGGCTTGTTGGGGCAGGGATTTGGGGACAGGAGGGAAGAAAAAGTGAGGGAGGGGGTGAGAAGAAAAGTCTACTTTAGACTAAATCTGGCGGCGAAAGACTAATTGGAACAGTGGTAGCGTGGCCGAGCGGTCTAAGGCGCTGGATTAAGGCTCCAGTCTCTTCGGGGGCGTGGGTTCGAATCCCACCGCTGCCAGTAGTTTTTTTTTTTTCCTGCCGGTGCAGTGCCCTCTGGCGGGCGGCGGCTAGCCGTCGAGAGAGCATTATGGGTAGGAGGAGGGCCGTGTCCCCACGTGCCGGCCGCAGTGACGCCAACATGGCCGCTGCCTGAATACCGCCCGCCGCGCTGCGCACCGCCACCGGGGAGCCGGTGGCCAGGCTGCCCGTCTAGCCCTCCGACAGGTAGGCGGCTACGGAGACACTTTTGTCTCTCCCGGGGCGGTGGGGGTGCTGCGGGCGGCAGAGGGGGAGGAGCGCGGCCTGAGTTGAGATGGGCTTTGCCGGTTTGGTGAGAGCGGCGGGGGCGAGCCTGAGTACTCGACACCACGGCGAGTCCCGGGGGCGTGAGGCCGCGGACACTTATGCGGTGCCCTGACAGGAACCGACGCGGGTTGGGGGTCCTCCCTCGAAGGGAGTAGGTAGGGGTCCGGTAACAGGCCGCGACCCCTCGGCTCCCCTCACCGGTGGGCCGGCCAGCGCCTGCCGGTCCTCCCGGGGCTCTAAAGCGGAGGCGCTGGCCGGCACGGGGCTGGCGGCTCTGCGTCTCCCGCCCTGGAAGGGTGCTGCTTGCGCCAAAATATGCCGCCAGCTGCCTATGCCTGAGCATCGTCTCTGCGGGGACTGTGGCACAGCGCTGCCCCGCCGGGGGACGAGGTGCCCGGTCCCTCCTGCTCCGGAGCGGGCTCCCTTCGTCCCCGCCTTACGCGCAGGTTCGAGCGGTTGGCCGTGGCCTCCCTCCTCGGGTCCCCCATCCCTGTGCTTCCCCCTCGCTGCCAGGCTGCTGTGTCAGGAGAGAGCGGGCTTGCCAGTTGCCAGAAATGACGGCGCCGTTGCCGGCGCTGGGGCGCGCAGGGCCTGCGCTCTGCCGCAGGTGGAGCGGTGCCTGCGGGGAAGAGGGGGTTCGGTGCGGGGCTGCCCCGGCCAGAGCTATCACACGGCAGCCAGCTGCTTCACTGCTGCTCCTGGCAGAACAGGCCTGGCCCTTCGCTGCGTAAATGTTGAGGTGTTCGAGAAAGGTTCATGCTTAATGCACGATCTCTTAAATCCTGAAGATGTGCGACAGTGACACCACTTCCAAAGAGAGGTCCTGGTGCAGAGGAGCCCTCTTTGGGTTCACTAGCAGAAGATGATTGTGCAAAGCTGCTTTCATATGAGCAAAGCAAGGAGAAAATTAGGCAAATAATTGTCTCAGAGTTGTAGTTATCATAAATGTTTGGAAGGTGCTTCAGCTTTTTTTTTTTTTTTTTTTTTTTTTCCCATGCCTTGGGCCACCCTGAGCTAGAGGATCACTGATTGGGCTGGTCTGAGAGACCCCCTGCAGAATAATGTCCAGGTGCCAGTGGAAATTATGGTAGTGATTCAGGATATGGCACTTTTCCCGCTTCAATGGTTCATTATCTATCCTTTAAGGCGCTGATACAGCAGGAGTACCCGGCCTTTCCTGCACTGCATAATTATATATATATGAAGAGTATTTCAAGTTTTGGTGTTGGCACTTTAGGGGTCTGTTATTACTGACAAATGTAGGTGTCAATAAAATGCTGGAACGTTTCTTGCAGACCTGGCTAAAAGTCCAAGTGAGTCAGGTGACTTGCAGCTTCGCAATTTTCCTTCTTATGGTTATATTATAGTTTTTGGTAATAAAAATTAGAAAAGATAGCTCTAGTACCCAAATGCCCTTCTAGCTCAGACTTAGAGGTAGGATTCATTTGATTTTTACAGTACTTTAATCACAATATTTTTTTTCATTGGTTCTAAATTGATGATGTTATGGGCAGTTAATGAGCGGTTTCACTGGTCCTAGCACTGATTATAATGCAGGAGAAATGAGAAGATTTATGTCTCTTGCCCTGCTGCGAGCTGTTCTAAAGTTCAGTGACTCATACTAATAACTCACATAATATTTTGATTTGCAGCTTAAAGAAAAGTCCCTTTTAAAAGAAAACAGTTCTGCCAAAAGGAAATTTGAAAATGCTGACCGTGTCTGCTATCTCTTAGTATTTAACTCCATTTAACACTATATATAGTGGTGCCATATATATATGGCAAATGTAGAAGTGAACACCACCATATGTGTATACACACATACACCATAGATACAGAATTGTGTCTGTGTGCCTTCAGTGAAAGCTTCATTCTGATTCAGAAGATTCCTTCGAGTGTGTGTTACAAATTGAGTTGAGTGAGCTTGGACACACTGCTTCCTATTTATAGACCTGTCATTCAGTTACTCCAATAAAAGGAACTGTAGTCATTCTTGATCCTTAAATGAACAAGAAAAAATGTAATCTCTGTAATACAACGTTTTCCTTGAGTACAGACAGCTGGATTCGCAAAGAGATTTTGTGTATAATCATGTAAGCAGCATTAGACAAGGGACCAGAAACCAGGTTCTCCAGGCTAAGTTTCTCTTTCTCTCCTTAGCCCAGAAAATCTTAATTTCTTTTCTGGAAGGCGGAACACCTTTCTCAGGGGAGAGAGAGAACAAGTGAGCACATCACATACTTGGTATTTGGGCTGTCAAGAAGGGAAGGTTGGTTCCCAGACCTCTCGGCAGTGAGGAACGAGCGTCTGGACTCAAGTCTCCCACTTGCTGGTGTTACCACGTGTTCTTGCACATCTTGGGCATCTTCCCTTCACCAGTGCCGTTCTGACTGGAAGCTGCAGTTGTTCCATTTTGTGCAGAGCTATCAGGCTGTCTCCATGTAAGCCTGCTGTATCAGGCCACCCAGGGGACACAAGCAGGGAAAGCAAAATTGGAACTGACAAATCTAATTTCTTTAAAACAGCATATTCATGCATGTATTTCTGGGAAGAACTAAGTGCCTGATAGCAGAAAACACTCTGGTATCAGTCCCATATCACATATGGTTGTGCAGTAACAGCCCCAGCCTGTAGTTAAGATACTGGCTTTTTTGCTGTGCAGGCTTTGCATTGCTACAAAATTCTTTCAAATATGAATCTGAAATATTATTTAATGGGAAATTTTCAAATACAGATGTGTGGTGGGAATAGACATTGTTATGCTGGTGGATAAAGAAGTGGAAAATTTCAGTCGAGTATGGGAGGGTCATTTTTTTCATAGGGGAGAACCTGTAAGTGAAAAATATGGAATCCTGTTTCTGGGTAGAATGGTGTAGGACCAGTGTAAATAATCCAGAGATGTTTACTCATGGAATGTAGTGATGTTAATGTCACATCCGGATAGCCTATCCAGCCTCTCTGAAAAGTTTCTTAGATAACTGTGTATATATTAACATGATATTTTGAAAATTCTGTACATCAGTTGAACTACACTAAGCTGCTTATTGTGTGGTGGCTTGTGTATTTGAAAGAAGACGCCACTGTTGGGTGGAACATGGATGCTGGCTTCCTTCTCTCACTGCCTCTCTGTTGCTGGCTGATCCTGGATGCTGCCTCTTTCTCTTCTTCCATGGGAGATCCAACAAAGAGGCGAGCTGGCATCGAGAAGCAGAAGACAGTGCTGGAGAGTTCCCCAGCAAAGATCTTATTTCTTTGCCTGATCCTCTGTGTTGTTAAAACCTTCCTTGGACAGTTTGTGAGTGGTCTTATTTTTTTTTTATGCCTGTCTTGACCAGTACTGGCTGATTAATGCTGTCTTAAATGATCTGGACTAACAATGGTATCCCAAATAATTTGTAAATCCTTTTGTTTGATTTCAGCAGGGAAAAACTGTTGTTGCTTTAGCTGAGCAATCATTTTTTATTCAAAGGTCTGAACCAGGTGTGACAGCAACTCCAGCATTGGATTGAACATGATGAATCTTTGTTCTAGAGCACCCAGTCCCAGAGTTTTATGTTCTTTGAAGTAAAATATGTTGTTCTGGTTATTTCAAAGGACTCCAGGAGAGGCCAAGGAGTCTATTTTAGAGCTCTCATTTAGCAGTACAGTCTGAAGAGTTGTAGGTCAGGAGATACAGTATGTCAGGCAGATGAAATCAAGATCAGCATGTTCATGTGTCTGGTCCCAAGCACAGGTTTACACAGGTTTTTTTCTTCTCCCAGCTCTTTAGCTGGGAGCTTTCTCCATTACCTTCTTTGAACAAATTTTCCTGAGAAAGGAAGCTAGTGGACCCTGTGGTACTGTCCTTGTGACAACTGTGGTGGTGGTTTCAGAGCTCACGTGCTGACTGACCAGCAGAGCGCTGCAGATGTACTGTCTGGAAAACCTGTTGCTCCCTGCCTGTTACAGGTATACAGCATAAAAAAAATACACTTTATGCAAGTACAAAAGGCCTGGCTTTCCTTCTGTAGAGCACTGATTTGTGCTGTCTTTCTTACATAACTGCTGCCTTTCAGAAAAGTTACAAGAATTTACCTATTTTTGCAATGTTTACTTATCAAATTTGGTGGCAGTTGGTCAAGATTGTGGACTATTAGGGCCCTGATCCTGCAAACACATACATTGCTTTGAAAAACAGACTAAACAGATGACCGCTGAAAGGAACCAAGTTAACTTGAACAAGTACTTTAGGCTGCATGTGGTACTTGGTGCAGATGTAATAACTCATACGACGTTTTGGTTTTCTTTCAGGTTGTGACAAGGAATAAGCCAAGAAAAAGCTTTTTGTATCCTAGCATGGCAAATGAAGAAGATGATCCAATTATACAAGAGGTAAAAGTGCATTGTAGCAGCAGTGACTGTACATGAGGTTTTCTTATTATTATCATTATTGTTATAGTTCCCAGTGTTCTTGCACTGCTGAAACAAGAAATCATCAACATCAGTGGTTGTCTTATAACCAATGGCTTGCTCTGTACAAGGAAGTATGTTGTGTGGGCCAAGTACATGGCTCATGGTATCTATTTTGCCAAAATAGTGGTGTCCATGATGGTGGATTCAGCTCAGGTTTTTCACCCTTTTTAGTCTTTCAGTGTCAGAAAAGGAATGTGGGCGGGGAGCTTGCTTCTACCACTGTGTGTTTCCAGCGACTCTATTGCATGTCTCTGAGAGCTGTAAAAAATTGGAATGACTGATGAGTTAATATCTGTTAAATATGGATCATAGAATCATCTGGGCTGGAAGGGACCTCCAAAGGCCATCTAGTCCGTGTCCCCGTCCCCCCCAGTCAGCAGGGACACCCCCAACTAGACCAGGTTGCCC